>PVIY010055824.1:0-13558 GCA_004026745.1 Myrmecophaga tridactyla | reverse complement strand
GACTATCTCCCCTCCCTGTTCCCTGCAGGCTGGTGCCAGTGCATAAAGGCTGTGGGCAGTAACCTCCATACCTAGGTTACCCCCGCCCCCTGCCTACAGTGTCGCACAGCCTCAGCCCACCCTCCCTGAGCTCTGCACATCAGTTTAAGGCCCTTCCAGGCCCATTCATGAGTACTGCCCCCAATCATATCATTCAGCTCTGGGAACTGCACTTTACACCAGTCCCAGAACCACACATGCTAATGGCCCCAAGTCATGCTCCCAGCTCTGGGAAAGCACTGATCTGTGCAGCCATGACCCGCTGACCTAGCTGTACACATGTGCACAAGAGCCTGGCACCCCCGATCAACACACACCAGGGTTACATCCCCCAGACTGGTGCACCCACCCAGATAATCCTCCCTGGCCACTGGGCACCCATGTTCACAAACATCAGTGTAACATCCCCAACCTGCACCCAGACCTTCCCTGAAACAAATCACCACACTGAGTTTCCCATCCCATGCCCTGCTCCCTGCTGTACATCATCCCACATAAATAAGGTCTTAGACAACTGAAGAAAATTGACTCCCAAAGTAAACCAATCAAGATACTTACATGTGGCCAAAACAACAGAAGATCACTAAGCATATCACAATGCAGACAGATATAGCCCTGCCTAATGACCAAATTAAAGCACTAGAGGAGACACAGATATTGGAACAACTAATCAGAGATGTTCATTCAACTCTACTAAACAAATGTCTGCAGGTCAGAAGTCTGGCCCATGTGCTGTGTCTCTGCTCAGGGCCTCACAGCCAAGGTCGATATGTCAGCTGGGCTGCTGTAGGGCTGGAGGTACTGGAGGACACTGCTCCCCTCATTAGCAGAGGCTGACAGGGTCCAGTAGGAAGAGCCCCGAAACTCTCTGGGGGTCAGCTAGGTACCCTCAGGGCCTCACCTGTCCCCATCACCTCACATTGCCTCTGCTGTTCCTTCTGGCCTCCAGACCCAGGATTAAAGGTGCACATGCTTGCAACAGTCCACCTGCAGAGCTCCCCAGCCTAAACTTAAATGTTTGGGAATGAACTACAGCTGCCAATCCTTTCTCACCAACACTTAGATTCCATTTGGTTGATAACTGGGGGAAGGTGTGTGTGCCAGGATCCAGAAATCTTGGGGACCATGTTACAATTCTGCTACCACAGTTATAAAATAAATAAAAACTAAAATCAGGAGGCAGTGATAAAAGTACAAAAGAAAAAGAACAAGTGTAATAAAGCTTTACAAAATGGAAGCAGTCAAATTTCATGGGGCAGTTCCTTGAGAAATGAACTAAGTAAACCATGACAAGGGCTATAGACGGAGAACAAAGCAAACATAGGACTACCAGGAATGAGAACATAATTAATATCCCAGGAACTGAGGTGAAACATTTAATTATAACACAGTGTTTGGGTATAGCACAGCTAAAGCTATAAATAACAGAACAAAATGCATATACATATGTATATACACATAAATGCAGCCATAATTCTAGTAGAAAACTTCAATTGTAAATTGACTAAAGTTTTGCATTGTTCAATATTTTAAAATCTGTTAATTCATTTGTATTTAAGAAAATATCACTCAGACTTCACTAGGAGACAGACATCATTTTATGGGCACATTAATTCATTAAAATAATATTTCAAAGTAAAAACCATAATTTTCTTGAAAAATACTGAAAATAATTTGAAAATTCATTTACTTTCCTTTAAAAACTTAGTAAATTAAAAAAAATCACCGTTTCAAAATGATATAATTTTCTCCTTCCCTATTCTGTTTGTCCTCAATATCTATTGACAAATAGAATGACATACTTAAATTTGTGTTTTATAAAGATTTGTTTTGAGTTATGTAGAATGTGTTCAAGGGGAACTGAGGAAGTTGCAGGTGTAATGCAACTTTAAATTCTGAAAGTAAGGGGATACAAACTGCTCAATGAATTTATGATACAAAACTTCCACTTCCAGCCAAGATGGAGTAACAAGACCTGATGTACCTCAAGACTGAAACGAAGGTAAGGACAGGCAAAGTACATGAAGCAACAGCTATGAAGACCTTAGAAATCAGTCAGGAAGGACAGTCTGCTCTGGTGCATCTAAGAAAACTTTGCCTAACCCAAAGTCAGAAAAGATTTCTCCTATATTTTCTATTAGAAGTTTAAGCTTTTTAGGCCTTATATTCAGGTTTATGATCTCAATTGAGGTCATTTTTATAACAGTCTGATATGCAGATCTAAATTCATTCTTAAATATGGAAATCTAATTGTTCCATTAAAATTTGTTTGAGATTGTCTTTTCTCCATTGCAACTTTGTTGAAAATAAATTGGCAGTACATGTGCTGGTTTATTTCTGGACTTTCTATTCTCTTCCACTGTACTTTGATGAATACTCAAGAAAATTTAAGTGGAATTAAATCGTGGAAAATGTAGGAAGAGTTCCTCAGGAGGAGCTGAGGCAAGCATAGTGAGTTCAATTTTAGAATCAAATGGGGAGACACAGAAAAGGCACATGGACCAAACAATATCTTGTTCTAAATTAGAGTATGCGAGAGGAGTGAGCAGAGAAGTCTCACTTCTATCTAATACATTATCTTCATAGGAAAGTAGGTTGCAAATTAGTGCAGACCCTGTGGTGTTTTTCTTTTTTCCACTGATATACTCCAGGTTAAAAATGTTTATATTTAACACAGACTGTTGGTATTCATCAAAGTAGCATTTATATTGTCCATGACAAGAATTAATTAATGAGCTCTCCACTAGGATTGTTGGTTAAAAAAATCATAATTGAAGTTTGTAATGGTGTTGAAGAAATTCTAGGCTTTCTGAGTTCCAAGGTTCAGTTACATGGAAAAAAAGGAGAAACATGAAAGAATGGAGACCAGAAACAGTCTCAGATACACAAGTTTGGGTGTGAATATTCCCCAGGAAATGGTGGTGGATGATTATGTGACTCTGCTTCCTTGCTGGTATTCTTACTTCTCGCCAAGGTCTAGTGGGGGTGAGAACCTGACTTCTACAGGGAGGCTGTAGAGAAAGATGACTTAGCCAGGTTCTGGGAAAGCAAATTAGAGTGGGTGGCAAGTAGAGGCATCAAGGTAAATAATAGTGTGACATAGAAAAAAGAAATTACATCCAGGAGAATAGGAAAGATATTTGTATGTACAGAAAACATGGTGTTTTGAAAGCACATTGTTTCAGTTTGCTAAAACTGCTAGAATGCAATGTACTAGAAATGGATTGGCTTCTAAAAGGGGTTTCATTAAGTTATAAATTTACTGTTCTAAGGCCATGAAAAGGTTCAAATTAAGGCATCACCAACAAGGAGGTACCTTCACTCAAGAAAGCCTGGTTGAGTCCCACATACATGGGAAGGCACATGGCAGTATCTGCTGTGCTCTCCAGGTGCCTACATTCAAATAGCTCTCTCAGCTCCTTATTCATACCCAGATGTGTGTGTCTTGTTTTCATCTTTCTGCCCTCTGTGTCAGCTCTCCAAGTATCTCCAAATGTCTGGATCTGAGGTTTCTAAGATGTTCCCCTGTTAAAGGACTCCAGTGTGCTAATCAAGACCCACTGTGAAAGGGTGGGGTCACATCTCCATGAAAACAAGCTAGTCAAAAGGCCCCACCCACAATGGGCCTGTACCCACAAGACTGGATTAGGAGAACACAGCTTTTCTTGGGACACATAACAGTTTCAAACAACACCTTACACCCTCTGGACCCCAAAAAGACATGTTCTTTCCAAATTTAAAATGCATTCATTCCATCACAACATCACAAAGGCTTTAAACCATTTTAATAACAATGTAAATATAAGACTAAGACAGTACAAAATCTCATAAAGTCAGTTACAGGCATGGTCTGTCTGAAGGCAAAAATTCTTCTCTGGCTGTGGTCCTGTGAAACTTGGAATAATTTACCTGCTGCCAATATGCAAAGAAGGGGAAGTCATAGGATAAATATTTCCATTTCCATAGGAAGAAATTGAAAGGAAAACTGGAGTCACTGGACCCCAAAAATTCAAAAACCAGCAGAGCAAGCTATATTAGATTTTAAGGTCTGAAAATCATTGATTCTTGGGACTTGAGGGCGTGGCAATTCCATTCCAAAGGCTAATGTAGTGGCCCTGCTCTCTGCAATCACTTGGGTGGGCATTCCAACATACTCAAGCATTGGGGAGACCCATTTATTACTGGCCCCATACTCCTCAAGTATTTGGGTGGCACCCAGACACTCTTCCACCTCCAAGGCACATGATTAAAACCTTCAGAACAGTGAGATGGTAGCTAGGCCATCCCTAGTACCCAGAGAATGTGCTCCACATTCTCTGATGCCTGAAAGGACAGCACACTTCCAGAGTAATGAAGTGAAAGGCCCAGCTTCTGCAAATGGAGCAGATTCACCCTCTGCACATGTATGGGTGGATCCACTCTCCTGGCCTAAGATCTCCTAGCTCCAGACTTTACCCTCTATGGTTCTGTTTTGAAGTCATTTTATCCTTCAGTCTGGCCCTTTTAACCCAGACTGGTAGTGGTTCCATTCATACTGATCTTGGTAAAATTTTGCTGAGCTGTCTTGCAACATACAGGGGTCATCAGAAAAAAGGACCATCCACAAATCCTTTCTAGAGAGTTCCATCTTCAATCATGTCTTTTTCTGACATGGTTGACTTCTCCTATGTTTGTTTAAATCCTCTCTTAGGGCAATTTTCTCTGGGGATCATTTTACAAATCCTTAGGATTTTCCAAACTATAAGTTTCTGGTTTCTTTGTACCCAGGAGTTCAGTTTTCAGCTCATTCTTTTCCTGTCACATTTTGCTGTAAGCTGCAAGGAGAAACAAGGCTGCATTTCCCACATTAAATTTGGAAATTTCCTCAGCTAAATATCTGAGCTCATCACTTTCAAATTCTGCCTTCCTTCCAATACCAGTACTCAATTTTGCCAAATCACTATCATTTAAAAATAAGAATCAGCCTTCCTCCAGTTTTCAATAACCCATTCATCATTTCTGTCTAAAGCCTTATTGGAAGAACTCTTAACATTCGTATTTCTACAAACAGTCTCATCAAAACATTCTAAGCCTTTCCTTTTAAGCTTCTCACAATTCTTTGAGGATCTTCTCCTTATCCATTCATAAAGCCATTCTAGCATTTTTGGTATTGCATAACTCAGTACTTCACTTCTCTGGTACCAAAATTTCTTTTGCTGTGCTAAAGCTACCAAAATGCAATATATGAGAAATGGATTGCTTTTTTGTTTGTTTGTTTTGTTTTTTTGCATGGGCAGACACTGGGAATTGAATCTGGGTCTCCAGCATGTAGGTGAGAACTCTGTCTGCTGAGCCACTGTGGCCAGCCTGGGTTGGCTGTTAGAATTTACACTTCTAAGGCCTTGAAAATGTCCAAATTAAGGCATCAGCAAGAGGTTACCGCCACTGAAGAAAGGCTGATCAGGTCTGGAGTTTCTCTATCACATGTGAAGGCACATAGCAATTTCTGCTGTTCTTCTCTCTTTGTTTCTGGGTTCAGTCAGCTTTCTCAGTTCCTTTGTATTTCCAGACATCTGTATCTTGATTTCATCTCTCTGCCCTCTGTGTTGGCTCTCCAAGCATCTCCAAACATCTGCAATTGGGCTTTCTCCAAAACATTCCCCTGTTAAAGGACTCCAGTAAGCTAATCAAGACCCATCTTCAATGGGTGGGATCACATCTCTGTGGAAACGACCTAATCAAATGACACCACTCACAATAGGTCTACACCCACAAGATTGGATTAGAATAATATGGCTTTTCTGGGGTACATAACCATTTCAAACCAGCACACATATATATTCTAAAAGAGATGTGAGCTGTAATTAGTATTTTTTTTTACTAATACAAGTGTCTTACTGAATCTATATAATTGTATATTTTCAAAGTTTTTACTTATAGTGTTCGACTAAAGAAAAAAGCTATAACCAAATCTAGCAGAGTTTTAATTCTTTTGTGTTGATATGATTTTGTATTTATATTTCATATTTGTTTTAGAACATTATTAAACTGAGAATCAAGATTTTACACACTCAACATGTAATGAAATGTTAAGCTCAAAATTTTCAGATGCTTCTATGATGCATTATTTAAAAAGCTGCATACTATTTTATGGAAGAACAAATTTCTGATCTTATTTTCTCAAACACATAATTTCCTAGATGTTCTTGTTTAAAATGATACAATTAAAAAATAATAATAATTCACAAAGATGGGGCTTCAAATTTCTTAGTCATGTTTTAAAAGTATTTTTCCCATCACAAAATTATTCTTGATGTCATAAAAGAAATACTAAAAGTTTCAAATCAATATTTCACTTTTCTTGAGATGTATTGAGAAATAATACATTTGAGAGACAAAGTTGGTGTTGACAGTTTCAGGAGTTGTACCCCGTATTTCTACTTACAGCTGTCATTGGATAGGATAAAATAATATCTAATTGACATCATATCCATAATGAAAGGTGATAGTGATATAAAAATTTTGACTATTTTCTTTCTTTCTAATAATTATTATTGAAAGCATTTGGTTTTTTCCTATCTGAATAGGTATTTGCTTAGGTCTTATAATGTTTTAGTTTGTAAAATATGCCAGAATGCAATATACCAGAAATGGAATGGCTTTTAAAAAATGGAATTTATTAAGTTGCATGTTTGCAGTTTTAAGGTCATGAAAATGTCCAAATTAAGACATCCATGGAAAGAGTCAAGAAAGGCTGACAGGGTGAGAACATCTCTACCAGCAGGGAAGGCACAGGGCGATGTCTGCTAGTTTTCTCTTCTCATTTCCTAAGGCTCTCCTGGGATATTTTCCTTCTGCATCTCCAAAGGTCTCTGGTTGTGTGGGCTCTGTTGGTTCTGAGCCTTTTCAGAAATGGTTCCCCCTTACATCTCCATGGGTAGTACCTGTGCCAGTTTGAAAGGATTTATGTACCATGGAAAAACCAATCCCTATTCAGCACTATAGGATTAGGTTTTCTCCATGGAGATGTGACTCACCCAATTATGGGTATTAACTTTTGATTAGAGGGAGACATGACTCCACCCATTCCAAGTGGGTCTTGATTAGTTTACTGGAATCCTTCAAAAGAGGAAACATCTTGGAGAGAGTCACTTTCAAGAATGGTGAGAGAGCCACTAGGCTGAGAATCTGTGCAGCCAGAGACCTTTGGAGATGAAGGAGGAATACATCCCTGGGAGAGCTGCTTCATGAAACAAGAAGCCTGGAGAGAAAGCTGGAAGACATGGCCATCTTCACCATGTGCCTTTCCAATTGAGAGAAACCCTGAACATCAGCATTTCTTGAGTGAAGGTAACCTCTTGTTGGTGCCTTTATTTAGACATTTTTATAGACTTGCTTTAATTTGTACATTCTCATGGCCTTAGAACTGTAAACTTGCAACTTAATAAATTCCCCCTTTTAAAAGCTGTTCTATTTCTGTGTATTGCATTTGGGCAGCTAGCAAACTAGAACACCATCTAATTATAAGCTACTACCCACAACAGGTGGGTCACGTCTCCATGAAAACAATAAAAGAGATCTCACCTAACAATATTGAATAAGGATTAAAGAACATGGCTTTTCTGGGATACACAACAGTTTCAAACTGGACATATGATATTATAAGTTTTTTCAGTACCTTATATTCTTTTCTCTTTTTAAGCATAGATAATGGATTCTTATGGTATGCTTGCTTTAATTTAAATATAGAATCCTTATTTGCAAAGGTATTAATATGTTCAAACTTGGTTAGCTTCTATAAGGAAATACCAAGAATTATGAAACACAGTCCTTGCTTTACATGGTGTAATTGGGTGAGGGGCAGATATGACACAGGAATAAAGTGCTCTAAAATCAATATTAAGAGACACATAATTTAGCTGTTAAGGGATAAAGTGTGTGTTCATACCGACACTTGATGTCTAAGAGATTCATGAAGGTCATCCAAATTGATGATTAAAAAATTGATACTCATAAAAAATTTTTGATAACTTAAATTGAACTATCATATAATACATAAACTATCTTCTAAAACACAAAAGATAGATGGCTGAGAGCCATGTAAGAAGATCACATCTTCTTTTATGTATCAGATAATACTCTGAATCAGAATTGGATCAGAATCTGAGGTCTCCACATCCCAACAAATTCATCAGCCCAAAATTAATTATGACTGGTAACAACAGAATCTCAACTATTATTACAGCTATGATTAAGAATATTCAGAAGACTGAGGTAATTGTGGTACTTTCATAATAAAGACGTGTCTACTTTGGTGAAACTTCCGTATGGAGATAATTATAACTTGAAATTGTGACCTCTTCATCCTACAATATCAGAACAGAGAACATTTAAAGTATGTTTAGCAAAAATTGCAATTAAAATGAAAAAAAAATCCAGAGGTTGTGAGATGAGTAAAGTTAGAGGATTGGGGATATACATCTAAGCCAAGAAAGTTCAGAGCAGACATAAAGAACCTCTATCCATCATCTTGTTACATAAGAAATTGGGATAAATTGGTTGGCAAGCTCAAAGAAGAAAAGAATGAGAAGGTGGAGATGTTACTTAAGCAAATTGTTTCAGCAGATCTATCATATGGTTCTGATGAAGTGAAGCATACACTGAACAAATCAGTTAAAGAGTCTGGTGTCCCAGTTTTGAATAATAACTGGTCTGATAAAGGTAAAATGACAGTTAAAGTTAATCTTCCTCATGATATAGAATGGAAAAAGTCCTAAATAAAGTAATTTGCTATAAAAAAACTGATACAAAAAATTATGCTCAAGTGTCAATGTCAAAGCAATAAGGATGGAGGTGATATTGCATGTAAGGAAACAGTGGGTATTCTGAATATTTAACAAACTTGCTCAACAACTATTTATTGAGTTCTGGCTTATGCTGTTAGGTTCTAGAGATTCCTCAATCATAAATGGGATCATAATTACAGAAAATGAAACTTCTAATTATAAAATAAATAAATTGTAGGTAAGTTCTTTACAATTTCTCAGTAATCTTCACAACTCATATTTTTCTTAAATTTTTCAAATATAAGAACTGGTTTGAATGTTTAAGTAATTTCCAAATCAGTCAAAAACCAAAATAATGGGAGGATAAACTCAATCCTAGGTCTAAGAAAAGAATTGAGCAGGGAAAAGAAATTCTAGCATTTGTGTGAAATTGGAAAAATTACAAAAATTCTTTGGACCTTTTTTCTACAAGATATTTATACTTAACTCATGTAGAATATTTGAGAAATAAATGAGAAAATATTATCGTAAGCACTTGGCCTACACATCAATAACTCAGTTAAAACAATTTTCCCTCCACTATTCCAGTTATTACCTAATTCTGTAACTCTGTTAATTGCATTCATTATTTAAATTCCTGTATTGTCCTTCTAGATCTCACCACTTTAGAAAGTTATTGAATAGCTGAATGTCTTATAATCACTACCAAAAATATATTTGCTCACATGTTCTCTACCTAAAAGAGGCAGTCTCTAACTCTGGTGCTTTGGACAGCTGTCTAATAATTACCTCTTATAATAACCTTTACTGAAACACTTCAGTTTCCTTGAGCTCCATCTCAGCTATATTACTAAAATTAGAACTTTTTAAATGAGAATAACCAATGGTAGATAGTAACTTGAAGACAGTAGGACTAGGCAGAGTTCCTGAAATCATATCCTCATTATGCTTGATTCACCACTGCTATTACTAATTATGCAACAAATATGTCAAAAATACTTATCAAGCATCTGCTGAGGGATGGGAAGTGTTAAAGGAAGATCTTGAGATATAATTTTTAATCCCAATGATGTTTATTTTATTTTGATAGAGAGGCAACAGGAAGACCATTTCAAATTAAAGTACATGCATGAACAATAAAAGCTTTAGTTAAACAAGGAAAGCTGCACACACTGTATTTGCAAAAGACTTAGTGGGAAAGTAGGAGCATTATGGAAAAATACATGTCAAAGTTTGGTGATGGGCTTTCCCTTAGGAAAATGTGAAAGATGTAAATGTTTATACCTCAGAATTATCATTGTTAATATGTGAAGTAAAAAAGATTTGATTTGATCTTCCTACAAAGAAAAATGGAAAATGCATAATTGTAGAGCTCATTATTTCCATTCAAATGCAAGCCTAATATTAGATATGTTGATAAGATTAGAATTTACCATATTTGCTATTGAACCTCCATTGTGTTCCTTGATTGTAGGATATAATATGGTAGAGTTTGAATTGAGAGTAAAAACTTTATTTTCTAATCCACCCAAACCAGTGTATTCATTAAATTGGGAAAAGACAGGTCAAACATAAAAATGACTAATTTTAATATTTTCACAGAGGGAACAGAAAAAAAAAAACACAACTCACCAAATGTAAACTTTTCAATGATGGAGTTTGTTCTTTTGGGATTCCTGATTGTTCTAATTTCCAGATATTTTTTGCAATATTTTTCTTAGTCTATGTGATTATCCTAATGGGAAATGGCATCATTATCCTCACAACTGGGATCAACGAGGATCTCCAGATACTCATGTATTTTTTCCTTCAGTAAATTTTCTTTCTTGGGGATCTGTTATATGTGTGCCAAACTTCCTAGAATGCTCATAAACTTTTAGACCCAAAAAAGAAACATTTTGAGCTACTCAAATGTGTTTTGTCCTTATTGGAAACATAGAAACCCTCCTTTTGACCAAGATGGCCTTCTATTGCTTCATTGTCGTGTGTAACCCTCTGACCATTCTCTAGTCATGAACCAAAAGACCTATGCCCAGCTGGTGGATGATTCCTGGAACAGTGGAATTCCAGTACAGACAGGACAGACTGGCAGCAATTTTCTTTCTGCCATTTTGTGGCTCTAACAAAGTCAATCACTTCTTCTGTTGCACCCTCCCAGGACTAAACTGGCCTGTGGCTACTGCTTTGTGAAGGAGGTGTTGGTCTTTACAGGGTCTGTGCTGTGCATTGTGGGCTCTTTTCTGTTAATTCCAGGATCCTACAGCAAAATTGCTCCACCACCCTGAGGTTGCATCTGCAACAGGAGGAACAAAATCCTTCTCCATCTCCTCATCTCATGCCATAGTCATGGCTTAATTCTTTGGATCAGGACTCATTGCATAGTCGAGGCCCAAATCCAAATGTCTTCTGGATCAGACAAATTTCTCTCTTTTTTCTATACCATTGTCACCCCAAGTATTAACCCAATGATGTACACTCAGAGATAAATATGTCATGATGGCCTTGAGAGAAGTGTTATGTTAACTAATAACACATTTGTACCCAGTAGCCTTTGTTTATTTGTTTGCTGTCACACCTTCAGAAACTGACTTATTTTTTTCTGACTTAGTATAGATTTATAATATTTACTCATTATTGAGCTTGTATTTGACACTGCCCTTCTTGATATCAAGGTTAATCCACTGTGGTGCTGGTGTTGTTTAGAAACTAAATTTTCAACAAATCTCATATTTGGTAGAGTAGTTTACTGTCTCCACAAATTAACTGGGGATTTGGGGCTTTCACTAAATAATGTAGTATCTCATTTGCTAATTGGTGTCACAATAATTTTTTCACTTAAAGCTGTAGCGAATATACTTGTTTATTTCTTCTTTTTTCATAAAGATATCAGTTAGTAAAAAGCACCATACTATTTCTGTTTTTTCACACAACTTTTCTTTTTACTTCAACTACATTTGTTATGAATGTTTTAAGCAGAATGGATTTGAGCACCTCATTTCCATTCAAAGCCTGACTGACACACTTTTCACTGCTCTTCAGTAGCTTAGGCAGGCTTACATTTTGTTACCCTAAACCATGCTTTTCTTTGGAAAACAAGTTCTATGGTTCCTATTGAGTCGGTAGTTTAGCACAGTAATTTCTAGAATCCTGGTATGTGCAGAGTTGTTAACTTCAGGGGATGGAAAGTTTAAAAAGTAGATCCTCTAAGATGAAGCTCAAGTTATTTTAAGAAAGATTTCTCCTTTAAACATCACAGTAAACCTCAGAACACATATTTCAGTGAAAAAATATTTGGTCTATGATGGAATCCACTTGATAGCTAAATACTTAAGAGAAAAAGGTTAATATTACAGCAAATATTACCTCACTCTATTAAAGTATGTCAACAGGATATAAGAAAATTACTTGTTTTGCTTTATTGCCCAAAGTATCCCAGGATATCATTATTTGAATTTGAAAGTAATCTTATCTCCTCCTTAGGTTCTTGTCATGGCATACAGATTTTTTAATGTTAACAAAAATAAATGGAATAAACTGTAAAATATATTACCAACAGGAATGAGAATAAAATATTGAATGTGTCCCAGTATTCTGCAGCAGGATGATTACTAACTTCTTCCATGCATGATGTCTCACCTCCTACAAGGAGTGGTGTTTCTTCAGTTAAGACAACTTTGGTTTCATCAGCAGTGGGGTCAGCTTCATCAATACTCAGAATAAGTATAACCATCCTGCAGACACTGTTAGCAAATGTTGGGGAATCTTCCAGACTGAAGCCAGAAGGCAGGAGTGTGGTTTAGTAGTGCAAGATGTTCAGATTCTTCACAGACTTGTTCTTGTCAGCCTCTGCTTTTTACCTTAAGATTCCAATAATACAATTGTCAGGGTTGGTCTCCAGGTGTTTTTTTGCTGTCCTATAATCCATGGATGAGCTTTCTCTTAAGGTTTGTGCCTGCATGATTCCTTCCATGCTTTCAGTTCAGGGAGATGTGTTTGTGACAATGCAGCAGGGTGAAGTGACAAATTAGTTTGATACTATGTTTTCTCCAAATGTCTTCCATGTTTTGCAGAACTTTTTATGCATTTTCTGTTTCTCTTCTTCATCCTTTAAAATTTTCAAACCTTCTTGAGTGATAGACATTAAAACTTTCCCCTCAAATTCCTTCAACTGTTTGACAAAGAACTGACTGTTAGTACCAATCACATAGACTACTTTAAGCCACGCTTCTGAAGATGCCCCACAAATGCCAAGTTAAAAATCTGGTCCTTCTTTTTTTTACCAGTGATGTTAATAGATGTGCTACTTATTTTCCTTCATGTTGGTGCAGCAGTCCTTGGAAAAAGCCCATCTCATCACCAGAAGCAGATGTGTAATAACTTAATAGCTCTGAGAACCTTTTAGGATCTGGAGAGTTTTCATATATTCCCACTTAATATTTTAGAGAACTGCTCATACAAGTTTTTGTAGTTTTATTTTTGCCAGTTCACTGAAGAGCTCTAAGCAGTTTTTTACCTTACTCTTTGAGATAACTTCAAAAACTTTGCTTTGTTGAAAGATTTTATGCAATATACTTACAAGGAGATCCTCAGAGTCCATTAAACATCTATGTGAATGAATATATTCAAGGATTAGTTTCTCATAATTATCCATGATGGAAACTCTGCATACAAAAATTTAATGCTGGTCTTTTTTCTTTCTGTTTTCATATTGGACAAAGAGAGCACATCTTGGGAAAGAGAAGGTCCCTGAATTC
>PVIY010055823.1:0-13557 GCA_004026745.1 Myrmecophaga tridactyla | reverse complement strand
CCCACTGCAACCTGGTTTCTGTCCCCACCCTCCTGTAATGCAAATGCTCTCCCCAAAGCCCCCAATTTGCCTTCTTTTTGACAAATCCAAAGAAATACTTCTCAATCGGTATATTATATGACCTCTAACAACGTTGAATTTTGTCTGAACCCTGGTTTTGGTTTGCTGATGCTGCTGGAATGCAATACATGAATTAGACTAGCTTTTATACAGGGGATTTATTAGGTTACAAGTTACAATTCTAAGGCTGTGAACATGTTCAAATTAAGACAGCCAGAGGTGGATACCCTGACTCTGAAGGAAAGGCCAATGGCATCTGGGGGTTCGCAGTCACATGGGCAGGCACATGGTGCCTTCTCTCCTGGCTCCTGGTTTCAAACAGCTCTCTCAGCTTCTGGCATCTCCTGGGGCTTCTGCCATCTTTTGCATCTCCAAATGTCTGTGTCTGATTTCGTCTCTCTACTCTCCGTGCCAGCTCTGAGCGCTTTCTCTCTTGGTGAGCTCTTTGAAGGATTCCAGTAAACTTACCAAGCCCCACTCTGAATGGGCGGGGTCACATCTCCATCTTAATCAAAAGTCCACACCCACAATTAGGTGGGTCCGATCTCCATAGAAACAACCTAATCATCAGATCCCACCCTCCAATAGGTCTGCCTCCACAAGATTAGGAGTAAAAGAACACGGCTTTTTGGGGGTACATAATAGTTTCAAACAAGCACAGCCCTGTAATCCTGGAAGTGACAATGGTTAAGAAACACTCTCTCCACCCTTCGTGTTCTGGAAAATGGCTTACTGCAAAAGCCACCCTTCCCCACGTGACTTCGAGGAGACTCACAGATGCCCCCTTGTTTACCTAAGAAGGCCACATAAGGACCCTCCACATTCCCATTCTTCACCTCATCAATGATTACCTGCATTGCTGTCCCTACTGATCAATCAGAATAAACTGTTCATTGACCAAACTTGGGTTAAGCTCTCTCCTTCCTCCAGGTCTCTCAACCTTGGCCCATCCTCAGCCTGAGCCAGCATCTAGCCCCTCCCTAAGGGCCCTTCCTGAAGAATAAGCTGGCTTCAGGGTAAAACACTGTCTACACTACTCTCTGATCACATCCCTTTTCATCCCGCTGTCCCACACCTGGTGCTTTACTCCTCCCTAGAAAAGAAAAACCCCTTTTGCTGAACTCCTGAGAAGCACCAGACTTTATGGTCAGGGTGTTCTCCCTGTTGCAATGGTTCCCCCGCTCCATTGCATCATCGCCCCCACCCCTTGCAATAAAGTCTCTCCTTACTAAGCCTGGATTTGTTTTTAACTCGACACCCCCGAGCAGAGTTGACCAGATAAACACCTCCTCTAGCATAAACAGTTCTCTTTCCCTAAAGGATCTCATCTACTACTCCCCTAGCTCCAGTTATCATCTAGATCATTCTCCAAGACCACTCCCTGCAGCTTTAGACATATATACATATATGATTCCCACTTTAAATATCTCATCTAGATATCTCAATGACCATTTCAATAGGTTAATTTATGTCCAGTCAGAAAAACAGCCCAAGACACATGGTTCAATAAAGGGAATTTAATGTGATGAAAAAGCTAATAGACCAAATGGGATGGTGAGACAGTCCAAAGAGTGGCAAGAACTGGAAGCCACAGGCACCCCAGGGCAGGAGGGACAAAGAAGGTGGTATCATGTCAGCCAGAGCCAGGCTGCAGCCAAGAGCTGGAATCACAGAGGAAGTGGCTGCCTGGTGAGGGCAAGACAGCCACGTTCCTGCTGCAGCCAGCTACCTAAATAGCCTAAGCAGAGAGAGGAACACTCTGACTCCTCTCTTCCTCCTGCCCTCCGACCTCCTGCTAAGCCTTCCCATGGGCTGACCCTCCTGGAAGATAATAGGCAAGGAAACGTAGGAAATGGGGTTTGCAGGGTCAGCCCGGAGACACAGCCATAGCACTGGGCAGTGGCAAGACGGGGTAGATCGTCAGCAAACAAGCAAGGGACCAGCACGAAGCCCACTTCTTCCTGTGTCTCCTCTCCCACCGAGAGGGGCCATGGTCCACTATTACCTAAGTCATACTTGGCCCATCCCTTCCCTCTCCTCCCACATCTAATCACCCACCTTGATAGCTCTTGAAGGCATAGCTCTTGAAGGCATCGGTTTCCCGCCATGCCTTCACAGCCATCGCCATTGCTCACAGCCATCGCCACTGCTCACCATTATTACCGCAGCAAGCACCACTACCCTGTCTCCAGGCTCCCACCTTCTAATCCAGCAGCGCAGCCACACCAGAAGGGCCGTCCTCAAACGCATGTCTCACATCACTCTGCTGCTTAAGCCATGACAGTGGTTCCACTGTGCTCACGGTCAAGTCCAGATTCCACGGCGTGACTTAGGCATCTCCACACCACCTGCCTCCCCTTGCCTCTCCAACCTCCCCTTCTCTCAGCACCCCTCTTCACCATCCATGCACCAACCGTACTGAACTTCATCACCTTGAATTCCCTGTGCTGGGTTTTGAGTCTGAGTCTTCACACATGCTATGTTCCCTTTTTCTTCAGAACACTCTCCCATCCTCCTCCTTTGTCTGTCTTAGTCCATCTAGAAAGTCTTCTCTGGTCTTCCTTGTGTTTTACCTTTTCACCTGACATGTCCCCCCAGTGGTAGAGTTGCCAGATCAATAAATAAAATAAAAATGAAGAACACCTACTTAAATGTGATGAAGTTCGGATAAATAATGAATAATTCTCTAGTGTATGTATGTCCCCTTGCAAATTTAACTGAGTATCCTATATTTCTCAGGAAACTATGAGTGGTGGACACTTGTCCCAGCATCTTATAGTCAACTGTTCACATTTCAATTTCCCCAGTAACCTTTAAATCTCTTGAAGGACCTCGTCTATACTGTTCCCCATTTTTGCTAAATGAAAAGTAAATGTGTGGATGGGTGGATGGATGGATGGGTGGATGGATGGATGGATGGATGGATGGATGGGTGGGTGGGTGGGTGGGTGGGTGGATGGATGGATGGATGAGTGATTTGTTGTTGGGAAACTTTACTTGAAATTCTATAGTACCTAAACCAGAGAGAAATTTTAAAAGCTTAAAGAAAGGTAAAGACAATTACTCATCCAAGCTAGAAAGGGTTAGTTCTGGACCAGGCTTTCAGGCTATAAGGGAGGAATTTAGTGGAAGAAACTATAGACCAAAGAGAAATAACAGGAGGATGTAACTGGAAATGATTACTGCTTTAAGCCTACATAAGACTAAGGACTAAAGTTAGCTGGATTTGTGGACTCATTCGCCGGCTCATGGTTTTATTGAAAGTTCTTCACGCAGCTGTAAAGTTTGTTTGTGCTCCTGCTGCAGAGGTTTAAATGCAGGATAAGCCCAGTAAGATGGTGCCAGGAATGGTAAAATGTCTTACCCTTTTTACCTTGGGATGGATTTCTAATAGAAAGCTTAGACCTTGCTATTTGCAGACCCAGTACCCACGAGCAAAGCAGGTTAACAAAAGTCAGGGAGTGGGCAAAATAGAAGAAAGGCTTTCTGGAGGCTGCCCAGCCTAAAGAGGTTACCACAACCAACTCCAGACAATTGTCACCACGCTGGAAAGCAGGCCGAAATCATCCATGATTTTTTAACGTGGTCATTAATTTAATAGTAATAAAAAATGCTGGATGGTTCAAGTAACACACAAATATGAGTTACCTATCCGATGTCAGCCTTCCTAAACACTACACTATAACCAATATGCATGGAATCTCCCCACTGTAAATCTTCCCAAGCAGATGTTAATTCAACTTCCAGAAACCTTCAGTAGAGAACCAAGGCCTAAGACACACAAATGCAGGGAAGTATTTGCTAATTTGCTGTGGGACAAAATCTTACCAATATCCATCAAGCATGAGAGTAGATCATTTTTCCATGGCTATCAATAATCCATCTCTATGTTTAGTCAACAGTGAGTTTCACATATGCAAGGAAGAGAAGAACGCAGTGGAGTCAGGACTGAAATCCTGCAGGTACACACCAGCAGGGGCCGCCATACCAGTTGTTCACTTCAGTACTAATTGGTTAATAGTAATTGTCCGAGTTCTAGCAATGCTGGCCTCAGACCCCAGCAGGAAAAACGGTGTCCCAGTGTTATAACTATTAAAAATGTTTGCGTGCTGCCTTGGCATCCATCTTACTTTGCCACTTGCCTTAGCACTTACTTTGCTCAGCCATTAGCTCAACCTTTGGCGTAGTTAATAAGCAGCTTCCCAGCCCTGGGGCATAAACTGCCCCAAAGCCCAAGCCTCCATCTGTGTCCACCACCCACATATTCAAGCACTTCACCCAAAACCCACAGGTGGTCCCAAATGATAAGCTCATCATTCCCACCACCCTCAAACCCCAGTCTTGCCTTTCCCATGCACATTTGCTTTAAATGAACCAATCCTGACTCCCGCAGGAAATCTACTAACCTCCATCCCGGACCACAGTAAAGGCACAAGCCCTACCTGTGCGCCCCCCTCCTGCTGGTGGAGCCACCCACGCTCACGGCACTTCTCCTCCATTCCTCAGGACACCCCTCTCTCTCTGGGACCCGCGAATAACACCCTGTCTTTTTTCATGTATTATGGTCTTGGTTTATTGTTGTGTCGTGCCTGACCTCCATCTGGACCCAAATTTGAAATCCAACTTCACTAATTCAGAACACCCCGTCACGACTGTGGGCTCATGCTGGGTGCCCACCTGACCACCCGCCTGGAAGACTGTGGCCACCTGGTACTTGCCTGTCATCGCCCTTCTGTGGCCGCTTACAGGAACTGCAGCCTCTGTGGGGAGCCACCACCACCCCACATACTGTTTGTTCAATATTTTCAACATCACACACACCAGCTCTCCTAAGAGAAAGTAAAATAACTGTCTCCCAAAAGATGCCCAAAGTGCTCTTGTCTCTCCCTAATCTCTTTTCTGAATTAACTCCTACTCTAGCCTACAGATTTCAGCTCAAATGCCATCTCCCAACTCCCAATCTAGAATGTCTGTCCCCATGACATAGTCACAGCTGAGCCCCTTTATTTCATATATTCTATTCATTTGTGTATTTATTGTCTGCCTCCACAAGTAGGCTGTACGCTCCACAAGAACAGAGACGGCGATAGTGCCTGTGCTGGCTGTTGCCCAATATCCCTCAATCCTGGCAACAGAAACAGAATTTATTTGACAAACGATTCAGGTAGACCCCATATCCGCTCCAAGGGTGGGCTCTGATTTACTCAAACCAATCAGCATATCCCTTCCTCCAGGTCATAGCAATTGGCTCAGGGATGAGATCGCTGTTTTAGCCTCAGACCTAATGTTAACATAGTATGGAGACGTGATTTCAAGAATGACTGCTGCCCTCTCCAGTGTCATAAGAGAGGAATGAAGGAAGGCAAAGCCAAAGCAGTCCTCGAAAGGACCAAACCATAGCTGGGGCTGACCCAGCCTTTGGGTCCACCTTTCTATCAGCCAATAAATCCCCTTCTCTTTGCTTTATCCAGTTTGGATCCAGTTTTCTGTCTCTTAAGACCAAAAAAATCTGAACTGATCAAATACCTTGATTGTTTGGCGTGAACCTTTCTCATAGAAGGCGTTGAAGAAATATCTGTTCAATAACGTCCTGGGTAAAAGAACAGGCTTCTGTGCATCAAAGAACAGGCTCAAGAAAGTAAAAAGTCAGCCTACGGAATGGGAGAAAATATTGGGAAACCATCTGTCTGATAAAAGTTAATATCCAGAATATATAAATAACTCCTATAACTCACAACAAAAAGGCAAACTACCTAATTAAAAAAGAGGCAAAGGTTTTGAAAAGACAGTTCTCCAAAGATGTACAAATGGCCAAAAAGCACATGAAAAGATGCTCAACACTACTGGTTACTAGGGAGATGCAAATCAAAACCACAGTGAGATATCATTTCCCACCTACTAGAATGGCCACTATCAAAAAACTGAAAACTACCAATGCTCGAGAGGATGTGGAGAAATAGGATCACGTATTCACCGTTGCTGGGAATGTAAAATGGTGCAGCCGCTGCAGACAACACTTTGGTGGTTTCTCAGGAAGCCAAGTATAGAATTGCCATGTGATCCGGCAATCCGCTTTTATGTGTATACTCGGAACTGAAAGCAGGGTTGCAAACATTTGCACACCATCATTCATAGGTGTTACTCCCAATTGCCAAAAGATGTAAACAACCCAGGTGTCCATCAACTGATGAATGGACAAACAAAACATGATCTATACATACACTAGAATATTATTCAGCTGTAAAAAGGATGAATGTAACAAATTGGATGAACCTTGAGGACATTATGTTGAGTGAAATAAGCCAGCTACAAAACGACAAATATTGTATGGTCTCACTAATACGAACTAATTATAAGCAAACTCTTGGAGTTAAAATCTGCAGTATCGGTTACCAGGACATAGAATGAGGGTAGAGAATGGGGAATTGATGCTTAATTTGTATAATTTTTAAATAAGGTTGATTGGAAATGGTTAGAGGTGATGGTAGAACAAAACTGCGAGAATTAGCAGCGCTGTTCTTGGGTGTGATTGGAAGGGAAGTTTAGGATGGAGTATGTCACTAACGGAAAGTTAGAGGATAAAACACAAGAGTGTACAACACAGATAACCATGTTGTGGACAATGACTGTGGTTAATTGTACAAAAATAAGAATATTCTTATATGAACTAGAATAAATGTACGTAACTATTATAAAGTGTTAATAATAGGGTGGTAATTGGGGAAAATACAACTTATGCAAACTATGGACTGGTTAACAGTAATATTGTAATATTCTTTCCTAAATTCTAACAACGGTACTATTCCAATGATAAATGTCAATAATAGGGGAGTATTAGGGATATGGAATTTTTCTTTTGGGAGCAATGAGAATGTTCTCAAATTGATTGTGACGATGACTGCACAATTCGGTGATTATCCTGAGATCCACTGTGCACTTTGGATGGAGTATGGTGTGTGTATAACTGTTTTGTTGCTGTTCTTGTTGCTTAAAAAACATGCTCAACATCATTAGCCATTTAGGAAATGCAAATCAAAACCATAAGATACAACTTTAGACCCACTATTATTAAAAAAGCTCTTATTAAAAAAGAAAATAACAAGTACCAGCGAGGATGAGGATATAGAAAAATAGCGGTGGAAATGTAAAATGGTGCAGCCACCATGGAAAACAGCTTAGCGGTTCCTCAGAAAGTTAATTGTAGAACCACCATATGATCCAGCAATCCCACTTCTAGGTATATACCCCAAAGAATAAAAAGCAGAGGCTCAAACAGGTATTTGTTCACTAATGTTTACGATATCATCCACATTCACAACAGCCAAAAGATGGAAGCAACAAAAACGTCTATCAGTGGATGAATGGATACACAAAATGTGGTCTATACATACAATGGAATATTACTCAGCCCTGAAAAGGAATGAAAGTCTGATAAATGCAACAACACAGATGAGCCTTGAAGACAGCATGTTGAGTGAAATAAGCCAGACAAAAAAAAAAGAACAAAATTTGTACAATTTCATGAATATGAAATAACTAAAATAAAAAAATTCATAAAGACAGAAAGTAGAGTTCAGGTTACCAGGGGTAGGGCAGCCGGGGAAGTTACTGCAATGGGGAGTTATTGCTTAATGGGTACAGAGTTTCTGTTTGATGGAAACTGATGATGAAAGCATTCTGGTAATGGTTGGTGGTGGTAGTAGAACAACATTTTAAATGCAGTCACCACCACTGAATTGTATATCTGAATATGGTTAAAATGAAAAACTTTATGTTGTATATGTTAGCACAATAAAAACTTCTTTAATTAAATTAAAGTGAATTAATTTTTTAAAAAGTGCTTGCAGGAGAATTGGAGATGGCCTAACGGAGAAGCTATCAACCAGAGCCTTAATTTGAATATACTGCCTTAAAAATGGGTACTATGGCCCCAGGTTTAACTGCATCCGAAATTCAGAAGTATTTTTTCTCCAGCGTACCTTGTCACAGAATGTTTGACACCTGGGGTTATTAACCTGCTCACCTGGCATTTCCCACTAACTCCTGAAGATTTCTGCTTCAGCCGCTGGACTTTTAACCCGAAGCAGCTCTGGTTTTAAATGGGGGAAGGAAGCAGGAAGGAACTGAAAGCCCTCACTGGCTTTCGCTGTGCTGGATAAGATCATCTTTTTTGCCCCGAGAATGACCTATCATTTCTTACAATTCAACCTCCAGTTTCATTTCTGAGGTATTTAAGATGCCTTTGGCTTTTTACCAGGTTAGATCTCAGCTAAGATTTTATTTTTCTCTTGAGGGCCATTCTGCTAAGCCAGAGTCGTACGAGGCAACTTTAACTTGAGGCTGTTATATGACATTTTTCAAAGTATAATCAGGCTGTGGTTCCTGACCTGGCTATAGGATTAAAGATCTGTGTCACCACAGGGTTACACTTCTAAAAGTATTAAAAGATAAACAAGGTTGACTGGACAGGAAAGGAAATTCCACAGGTTGGTCCTTATACTCTCTGATCAGGAAATTCCTTTCCTCTTTTCCCGGTTCAACACAAAACCCACACTTGCCCAGAATATCCACATTATCAAAACATGTTTTAACTCTCAGGGATCCTGGAATATATATCCTCTAACTTTGGTTTCTGACCCCCAGATGTACATTTTTTAACATCTCTGCTGATATTCGGTTGAGGGGGTGGGTTGTAAAATTTTGGTGGAAAATAGGCAATTAATCACTTCACTTCCATCAGATGTTTCCCCCTGTATTATCCTTTTTTATGGACCCTATATGTAAATCTACATTTTGATGAAAAATAGGATATTTACATAATCTCAAAATATCTCCCCACAAATAACTAACCAATTGCAGAGCAGGACAAATAATATTTTTACTGTAAAGAAAGGATGCCACTTTTGCCAGGACCAGAGGCAACGTCACCAACGAGACAGCAGGATGACACGCGCCTCCGATGGGACGCGCTGAGCACACAAATATTTCCGTGGCATCCCTGACAAAAGCACATAACCTGAACCAATAACGAGGAACCAGCAGACAAGCCCAAAAGGAGGGATGAGTTACAGAAGAGTTAGTCTATACTCTTCACAAACTGTCAATAACATGATAAACAGAGGCTGAAAAAAGTTTTATATTTAAGTTAAAGAGACCTGACAATCAGAGCAATGCATAACTATGGACCGGATCCTCCATGGGGAGAAAATATCTATGAAGGATGCTACTGGAATAACTGGCAAAATTTGAATATGGACTGTAGATGAGTTAATAGAATTGTATTAATGTTAAATTTGTGATTTAAATCATTGCACTGTGGTTTGTCCTTGTTCTTAGGAAATAAACTACAATTTAGAGGTAAAGGGACATAATGTATCCTTACAATGTTTCAGAAAAAGAAGTATATATGTATAGAGAGTGAATGGCAAAGCAAATGAAGCTAAATGCCAGTAATTGGTAAATCCAGGTAAAGTATATACAGGAATTCTTTGCAACTTTTCTGTAAGTTTAAAATATATACCAAAAAAACTATATATATATATATATATATATATATATATATATATATATATATATACCAAATACATACCAAAAAGACTATATATATATAAACATATAAAATAAACATACAATTCAAAATAAATTCATATTCCAGCACATTAACCAAAAATCTAGTCTATTCCTCAGGTATTCTACTGCAAAGGTATAGAAATAAAGGCTAACAGACCAACATGGAATCAGTGGATTAATTAATTTAGGAACCTATAGACATATCTTAATTATCTTATTTTTTCAACTGAATAAAAGTTTTTAGACTTCCTCAAATGTCCTGCCTATAGCCTATATATTTAAACAAAGTGCAAATTCCATACTTTCTCCCAGGTAAGACCACAGGTTATTAATATCCTTGCACGCTAATAAGTAAGCGAGGCTAATTTCTATAGAACGTTCTGCGTATGTAAATTATTTTTCTAATATATCCAGTTCTCTATCTTCTTAAAAATCCAACTCACATCTCTGGGATTTCAAATATCCACAAGCTCTTGTTTCTGTCACATCAAATGAGCTATTTTATTCCTTAGCATCATAAAAAAAATTCAATAAATCTTTGCTCATTGCTAGCTTTATTATCTCTTTCCCAGTATTTCTCTGACCAAGCTTTTCCAACCACTCTGGAATAATCTAGAGGTAATTAGAATTTCTTACCTTCTTTAGCCTAAAAGGAGCCAATTTATCACAAACTGTCATGGATTCTGACTTTAAATTACCAAGAGCCCAATTACCAACGGAGGCCAGGAATCTTCTTCCCAATTAAAGTGATTGATTTCTTAACAGACCCAGTAGCACTTCACTTTTTAATTATGCTCATTCTGATCAAATGTGAGAAAATTCTTCCTCATTTTATCTTTTTTTTGCAAAGAACACGATACAACAAACATTAATGATAGCGGTATCATATTAGTTCTGCCTTAGCGGAGCTACCAGAAATCCCACACAATGGGTCGGCTGAAACAATGGGAGCTTATTGGCTTATGGTTTCAGAATAGAGAAGCCCCAGGCTCAAATCAAAACACTGGCTAGAAAGCTGGCTCCCTCCTGGGTCAGCAGGGCCCTGGCTGGCCCGCAACCTGGGGGGTTCCTTGGCTTTCTTGACACAAGGCCACCACCTCTTCTTTCACTTCTGGGCTCCACAGACTTCCACATCCTCCAAGCTTTCTCTCCCATGTCGGTATTTCTTCTGCTTGTAAAGGCCTCCAGTAATCTGGACAGAAGCCCACCCTCGTGCAGTTGGGCCAAACCATAAGTAAAACTAACATCTTCAGGAGATCCCATTTATAATGGTTTCATCCCCTTGGGTTCACAAATTACAAAAGACTAAATTGGGGTGCATAATTAAACTCCCACAGAGATATGAAGCCAGACTTAGTTATGCCTGCAGAAGAATTGGATATCTAATCTATCGATGGGTCTTGTACATTTTCATGGGGTCTTAGTTGTTCCTTCGGCTCTAAAATGGGGAGGAGGAAACAACTGTTACATCAGAGTTCACCTAAGAGTGTGTCAAACTTTCCAGCATCAGGTATGATGTGATGAGATGGAAGGAGGTATTTAGATAAACGTAAGGATTGCATGGGGACGAAGAGCTTTAAGGGATGGAAGGCAATTTAGTTTGTGTACAGACAAAGAACAGAATTAACCATATTGGAAAGATGTGAAGGTAAATGTGTAGAACAGAAATTTTTTTCTCACTTGGATGCCATTAAAATGATGATTATTCGCCGTAAGAATCTTGAAAGAGAAAAATATTATACTTTGAGTTCAGTTAGGAGGAAAGGGCCCAATTTAGAATATCCAAAGGAATAGGAGCCCATCCTCTTACACAGCCTCTGCAGGACCACACACAGACATTTGCTTGTGTGCTTTGCTTTTAATGTCAAGGGAAGACGAGTTGGTTCTGGCTCCAGCCACCTGCTGACCTGCATCCTTATCTCCTTTTCCACCTCCATGCACATGATCAGCAGACTGGCATCAGCACAATCACTTGAGACATACAAAGTACAAGTCCTTCCCTCTGATCAACATTTTCCAGCAATCTGTGCTTCAAAACCTCCCTACTTGGCCAGACAAGCCGTGACCTCTTGCACAAATGCAGTTGTTGACCATTGTGTTGACTAGTTTCCAAAAGCTTTTGCAGCTGTATAGGATGATCCTGGGGGCCCTCCAAGATCCTAAAATTTCCCATGCAACCACTAAATCATATTTGGTCATTTTAATGGAAACAAAATTGAACTGTATACTGATTTTTTTTTTTAATAAAAAATCCATGTACGAGATCCTCCAAGCTCAGTTTGGAAGACGCGAGAAGAACAGCACACCATATGTAAGATTTTTCATTTCCTAGACAATTATTGAGTACTTCCTGAAGGCAAGGATGCTTTCAGATAAGCAGTATAGAATGGAGATGCTTTGATGGGATTTTATCAAATCAGGATAAATCAGGAGGGTGATGGGCCACCCTTCTGAAAACAGAGATGAATAACACTGTGCCAGCGGAGGAGCTACCAACAAGGTGAGAAGATTGGCAGGAGCCTTGAAGGCAGGCTAGCTGAATGGGGGTAGGGAACTCCAGGCTTACCGGCAAACGCAGTCTACATTTGAAGAACCTTAAACACAGGCAAGAGAAGTGGGAAGGGGACAGGGTAAGAAGCCTGAGCTTTTCTACATATCAATGAGGGACAGGAAGGGGAGTTAAAGAGTCCAACTGGAGGTGCTGTGAGGGATGGTGGGATGCAGAAATGAGGCTGCTGACAACGCTCACCACCCCCCACCCCACCCCCAGACCAGTTAGGAAGATACCAAAATGATCTACTGTGTCTGGGATAGCAGAACTGGCTGTGGCAATGGGAATGGAAATAACTGGAGATTCAAGAAACACAACAGTGGTGGAAACAGGGACTTGCAACCATCATACGAAAGGATGGGGAAGGAGGACCAACTTCGGAGCACTACTATAACAATATGTGAACACTTTGTTGGAGTCCATGAACTGGCTGCCTTTTGTTATTGAAACTTATTTGTGATTATTCCTATCTTTCACTGAACCCTTAAGTGGTTCAGTGACATAAGCGGGGAAGTTATTTCTCTTTTATCACATCAGGAAACGAAGACTGGGAGGGTTGACCTGACCAGGGCATGCCAACTAGTTGCCATAAAGCTGGAATGAGAAATCCGAACAGTGCTTGTTACACAATCAAACAAAACATAAAGATAGCATGAAACTGTTTTATGGGCATGTTTCTGGCTTAAGTGGGACAGACTTGTTAGAACTTTATACCATGCGCTGCGTTGGAAGCTGGTTTGCTGATAATGTCCATCTCAAAAGCAAATGGAGGGCAGTGCAACAGTGGCTCTCTGGCCTGCCAAGCCAGAGACCCAGGTTCAGTTCCTGGAGCCTGCCTATGTTAAAAAAAAAAAAGCAGACAAAAGGCTTACCACACAGTGTTGACCCTTAAAAACAGTTGCAGGGCAGGCCATGGTGACTCAGCAGGCAGAGTGTTTGCCTACCATGCCGGAGACCCGGGTTCGATTCCCAGTGCCTGCCCATGCGAAAAAAAGAGATGCACAGGACTCATTACCTTTATCAGGTGCTATTTTTAAAGTCAAGTTTTCCTGTCATAAAGTTTAAGAAAGAACCATCTGGATGAATTGTATGGAATGTGAATACATCTCAACAAAATTGTTTTTAAAAAGAAAAACCATCTGTCTAAAAAACACACAGAGAAATTCACTGACAAGTGTTTAGATGTTTTAGTACTTTATAATGTTCCTCACATATTCAACATGAAATAATGATAATGGATAAACAAGAGGGGAGGACTCTTTAGCAAATATCTTCTAGAAGTCAAAGTACCACTCTGGTCAAACACAATAAAGAGAACAGCATATGAACAAAGAATAAGGGAGTTTTTACAGAGAATTTTAGTTTGAAGGCATAAT
>PVIY010055822.1:0-13572 GCA_004026745.1 Myrmecophaga tridactyla | reverse complement strand
GAAGGTATTTTATTAACATTTCTCAAATAAACTAATTAAAATTAATCTTAATGAACAATTTTTGTATTTTTCCTTTTGGAATAATTTTAATATGTAATCAGGAGGAAAACGGTCAAACAGAGTCAAATTTTAATAAGCGAGACAGAATTACTGAATTGTGGGATAGCAAAAAACAAAAAGGGTGTCTTATACATTATTCCCCTGTAAAGTAATTTACATTTACTGGTGATCTGTGGCTTTGTATTGGTATCACAATCTTTCCACAAAAGTACAAAGAATTTTACAGTCTTTAAATCCACTGAGTAAAGAAACGATGCTAAAACCTTTGAAATACTGATTGGTAAGAAAGTTAACAATGTCTCCATAAGTAACTACTTGGGAGAGAAACAATTCCTTAAAAACCCACAGGTCAGATGAAATGAAGTCATTGCATAGGCACTCATGGTTGTCCTCCAAAACTAAGAGGCTGTATTGGCTTAGGATTTCTGGACTTGGTTTGAAAAATGTTCCATGATCATAAAAAGTAACAAAATTGACAAAACCTTCCATCAAAGATGGCTAAAAGAACAAAATGGAAAATAATATATTTTATACAATTTTGAAAGGAGATACGTAAAGATTAAAACCATGTAGTTTTTGTCAACAGAATATGTTATGGCATGTATTTTTACTTATCATTTAATTTGACTCTTTTCTTATGTCATTAAATATTCCTTGAAAGTATGTTTTTAATGCATTTGTACTGCCATTCTCCCATTGTTTTTGGTCAATCAAATATGTACTGAGTTACCTACTATGTATTGAGCAATACATTAAGCACTAGAGACGGATTCTTGGAGTTCTTGCTCTTTCAGAGAGCTAATATTCACCACATGGTATCATTAAAGTGTGTTAAGTGCTATAGGTGGCTATGGAGACACATAGCAGGGGGCTTAACCAACTCTAGGGAAATAAGATTTCATTTAAGCTGAGACATGCAGGATAAGTAGGAGTGTAAAGAATGCATGTTGGGGGATTGCTGGATTGTATTCCAGGCGAAGGTCTATAGTCAGGAGAAACCATGTCTCATTCAAGGAACTGAAAAAAGTCTGTTGTGGCAAGAGACAATGGAGAGGTTAGGAAAAGAAAGTGTACATAGAGAGCCTGAAAACAAAAGAATAAATGGCTTTGTAAGAAGTTTGGAACTCATGGAGAAGCAAAAAGTCATTGTAATTTTTAGGATGATGACTCAGATGTATATTTTAAAACAACACTTCCAACTGATTGGGAAACAACATTGTCTAAAGGCAAGGAATCTAGAGACAGTCAGCAGTGACAGCCTAGAATAAAGATGGGTCCCAGAGATAGAAAAATAGAGGACTGATTCAAAGGATGAAGTCTATAGGAACTCATGATTGGATGTGAAAAGTGAAAGGAGGTAGTGGTGGAGAGACTTCTGACCTGGGTGACTGAGCAGATTAGAGAGCTACTCAGTAGGAGAAAGTAGCAGAAGATGGTAAAAGTAGGAGAATATAGATAGACTGATTTGGAAATGTGTGGAGCTTGAGGTGCCCATGAGATTTCAAAGTGATGATGTCCATCTGTTAGATAGCATAACATACGGTTCTAGAGCTCATTAGAGATCACAGACCTAGAGATACATATTTTCTTCTGCAAGCACATGGTAATTATTACTTGATTATTTTTGGAATGTAAAAATATGTATATGGTTTGTGCATCAGAATATGTTTTAAGTAGTAAATGCAAAAGTATAATTAATTCAGGCAATAATGGAAGATTTGTTACTTGAATTTTTAATAGTTAGTTGCTATAGCTGCAAGCCACAGAATAAAATAAGTAGAGTTTTTTGCCAGATTATGAAAATTGGGCAAAATATGAAAAGGGAAAAAATTTTAAGAAAACACTGAAAATTGTTTTCTTTTCAGAACCTTTATTTTCTAGATTTCAGCTACTAGTCAATCAATCTTATATTAGAACATGATAAGTGTTCTAATACTAAAAAAAAAGAAGAAGAAGAAGAGGAGTGTGGGGCAGTAGAGGAAAAGAGTGTAGCAATTTTGAATAGGGTGGTTGTTCTAGTTTGCTAGCTGCTGGAATGCAATACACCAGAAATGGAATGGCTTTTAACAAGGGGAATTTAATCAGATGCCAGTTTACAGTTCTAAGGCCAAGAAAATGTCCCAATTAAAGCAAGTCTATCAAAACGTCCAATCAAAGGCATCCAGGGAAAGATACCTTGGTTAAGTAAGGCCGATGAAGTTCAGGGTTTCTCTCTCAAGTGGAAGGGCATATGGAGAAAACAGAGTTTCTCTCTCAGCTGGAAGGGCACATGGTGAACACAGCATCATCTGCTAGCTTCTTCTCTTGGCTTCCTGTTTCATGAAGCTCCCGGGGAGGCATTTTCCTTTTTCATCTCCAAACGTCGCTGGCTCATGGACTCTCTGCTTTGTGGTGCTGCAGCATTCTCTGCTTTCTCTGAATCTCCTATTCTCCCAAATGTTTCCTCTTTTATAAGACTCCAGTAAACCAATCAAGACCCACCCAAATGGGTGGAGACATGTCGCCACCTAATCTAGTTTAACAACCACTCTTGACTAAATCACATCATCCACAGAGATGATCTGATTACAGTTTCAAGCATACAGTATTGAATAGGGATTATACTACCTTATGAAATGGGATTTTGATTAAAACATGGCTTTTCTAGGGGGCATATTTCCTTTCAAACCAGCACAGTGGTGAAGAAAAGTATCATTGAAAAGATGATTTTTGAACAAAGACTTAACAGAGGGCAGAGAATGAGCTGTGTAGATACTGGTGATTGAGGTTTTCAGACAGAAGAAAGGCAAAGGAAACAAGTGGGGCTGGGGCAGAGTGAGAAATGGGGAACATAGTAGGAGAGAAAGTCACAGAGGTAAAATGAGGTAGGAAAAGGTGGTAGAGAACCTGGGAGTCCATTCTAATGACTTTGGGTTTTACTCTAAATGGAGTGGGAAAACCAGTGAAGGACAGCCTGGAATAGAGGAGTAACACGATCCCACTTACCATCTGCTCGTAGAGAATAGGCAAAGAGGGCATGGGTAGAAACAAGGTCATTTAGGAAGCTGCTGCAATAGCCCAGGCAAGAGAAAACATCATTTGGTTCACAGCAGAGATGATGAAAGTGGGGGCTTTGTATGCAAAATGGTATATATGAAATAAAAACATTCAATTTGCTAAAATGATTACTATAGATCATGTTAATTTTTTTTCATAGCATGTTTTGGAACTATATTAGGGAATAAAGACAATATCACAATATGGCTCCATTATTTAAAATGGATTTATATATTTTTTCATATATAATATGTTATATATTCTTACAATGTAAAATTTATTAATATTATAAACAACATGACACCTCTGGAATAGCAATCAAATTATTACATAAGAAAATATAACTTCCAGACAAGAGCCACTCCCCATGATGAGTCCCTCACCCCCTGGGATCTTTACATTTCCATCGAGGCATTAGAAATAAAATTAAAAATTAATAAACTGGATGTCTTATTTAATAACTTCAGTTTTGCACTTCTAATAAATGTTTTTATTTAATGTTTCTATTAGGAAAAGATCTTTGGGGGGTTACAATATTGTTAAATAAAAGATGTGTTCATAATGCATTTGTAATCATAGTGCTTGTCTATTAAATTGGGGCTTCAATTGCCTTCAAGTAAAAAATTGCAAAATTAATTCTCAAAACTTATCAAGTAAACTATTTCAATTTTAAGATGAAAAGCATCTCTAACTTCTTAGAAAGAAGAAAGTTATCATTGTGTGCTGAGCTTTGGTTCCCAAAAGATATGTCCACACTGAATCTCAGAATGTGAATTTATTGGGCATAAGCATTTTTGCAAATGTAATTAAGGTAAGGCTCTCTGTAAATTCAATGACAAGTGTCTTTATAAAAGACAGAGAAGAAGACACAAATACACAGAGGGGGATTTCATGCAAACATGGAAGTAGAGAATGGGGTAATGCAACAACCAGCCGAGGACTGCAGGCAGCCACCAGAAGCTAGAGGAGATGCTTGGAGAAAATTCTGCCAATACCTTGACTTTCAACTTCTAGTCTCTGGAACTATAAGAAAATAAATTTTAAGCCACCAAGTTTGTGGTAACTTGTTATGGCAGCCCTAGGAAACTTATACAGGCATACTTCTTTTGTTCCATTATTCTGTATTAACTTAAATCATATCTGTCTTCCTTCCAGAACTGCTTCTTCCACAAATGGATGCCCCAACAAAATGAATGTCTTCTACTGGCCTGGCCTTACTTCCCTATAGACAATACTGTCCAAGATTTTCTCACTATTCTTTAATCTTACATTCTCAGAGAATTTGTACTCCCTAAAAAGGAGACATCACATCTCATACATACCTCTTATCCTGTACATCAGGGTTTCTCTGCTGTGAGAAGGCTGTCCTGTGCATTGTAGGATGTTTGGTGGCTTCCCTGGTCTCTCCCTACTAGGTGCCAGTAGCCCCCCTCCAGTTGTGAGAGCCAAAAATATCTCCAGACAATGTCAACTGGCCCTTGGGGAGCAAAATTGCTTCCTGTTGAGATCCACTGCTGTAAATCATATCCTATAATCTGGAGGATGCATAAACATTCTATAGATACCTCAGTCAAAATTATATAGTAATTGCTTCATATATGAATTAGGTTCAGAGTACCCAGAATCTTGACATACTTAAAGGCTGCTTGCCCTCCATTGTCCATGTTCATAATGAGACAAAAACCAGATGTTACAAGAGAGCAGTTGATATGAAACTGATTCAAATTAAAAACTCTTTAGATTCTTTTTGAGATTTGTATAACAGAAGAATTTCTAAACCACACCATCTTAATTATTATAAAATAATTTTCAAATTTTTTTAAAAAGTCAACCTAAATGTACTGTGATTTTTCTTTACCTGTGTGGATTTTATAACAAATCTTTAATTTTAGATCATGCCACCCAAAGTTGATTCAGGGACAGCTGCTTTGGCATCAGCTTGGAGCCTGTTAGAAATGCAGAATCTTAGGCCACCCCAGATTACTAGATCAAAATCTTCTTTTTAGCAAGATCTCCAGTGATTTATACACATTAATGATTGAGAAGGATGGGTTAGATGAACCTTCTCTCCCACTATCCACTCTAGATTTAGTACAATAAAATTATCTTCTTTTTTCCAGGTAAAATCCTTTCACATTTATATGCTAATCATATTTTTAAAAATTTATTCTATTTATTTAGAAATAAAAGGAAATGAGGTATAGACAATAGCATGTCAATGTTTTTATAAGTGCTTTAAGCATCAGCTGAGTCATATAAATACCTGCCTATTAATGCTGATTTCACCTGGTATGTAATTACTGTTTCCAGTTAAGTGTTTCTAGATAGATAGATATATTTCAGGGAATTTCTTGACCCTTGTTATACAGCATTTATTACCTTTTCAATCTAATCATGTTATGCTCCCAGACATATCACTATTGTAATAATTTAGTGCAATTCTGATTATTTTCAAATATATTTTAGACCTTGGAAGAGTAGGTATGCCAGCAGATTCTATTGCTAAAACACTTTTTATATTACACTTATTTACTTTTAGTTTCAATAAATACATTTTAAAATATGAACTCATTTTAGCAAAAAATTTCCTTATTACCGGCATAATTTCTTTCTTTCCCTTCCCCAGATATTTTTACTCAGTTTAGCTAACATGGGAGTAGAACATGATGTTGAAAGTTAGAAGAAAAATGATAGGGATGTGTTTTTTCTTGTTTTCATATCATGTTTAGCACCCACATTTACAAAAACACAGTGCTTTTCCAAAGGACAAAAAATCAGTGACACGAAACCCAAAGTCTCAATCATTTTGTTCTTGCCACTAAAATTCCCCAATAAAATGACTTTGCCCAAAATATAACATTAACTAAAGAATAGATAAGAAGAGATGATATGCAGATCTTTTCCAGTCTCAGTTTCAGAATTTAAACCTCCACACGATGAAGGACAGGATGGTCAAAACCCTACAGAGTTGAGAAACCTAACAACCCTGCCTCTCTGTCCGCACAGTACTCCCTGCCCAATCAAAATCAGAATCAAAACACAAAAGGAGTGGATGAGCTGCAATGAGAGGACGCTCCCCAGGGACAGAAGTGTAATAGCCGAGTGTCTCCTCTATCAGCCAAAAGCAAGAAATTGATCCTTCTATGTTACCTAGGTCTCCCTCGGCAAGAACAATGCACATTCCACAAACTGCTGGAAAAGCTAAATTTCTATCTTAAAGAAGGTGGGAGGAAAGAGGAGAAATAAATTACATAGAGATAACAGTTATATATTCTCTTCCCAAAGAAAATATGCAGGCAAAGTAGAAATACACAGGAGAGGATCATGTGAATAAACACACATGAGTTTAGCATTTGTGATGGCGTAAACATTTGTTTCTTCTGAGCGATGAATGCAGACATCATTGCCCCATAACCTGGACAGCCAGGGCTTTTCCTCTGCAGATTTACACAGAGTCAATAACCCATCATTACTTCATCTCACAATCTGATGTAACCTTTACAGCTTGGCTTCCTTTATCAACTCTTATTCTCCAGTGTCTGGCTGACTTGATTTTAAAGTTCTACATTCCACCAAAGTGAATTCTTCTTGCACGTTGCTAATCCTTTCTCTGAGCATTTACATGGATATGAAACTATGCAGATTTTTGGTAGAACATTTATTGAATTCAGCCTTGCCTGACTTAATAATTAAAGAATGTGTGAGAAGAATGCATGTGTTTCTTACAAATTGTGTATGTATCTCTGATACATTTGATGTTTCATAGAGAGATTGAGATTTTAAAACAAGGTTTTAAAAGAAAAATGAATAAAATATATTGAACTAAGAGGTACACTAGAAAAGAGACAAACTTATAACCACACTTGATAGAGATGTATTACCCAGAATGCTCTTGGTAGTAGAAAATGCCTTTGATAATAGTTATTCTTCTCTTGATCTTCATTTCTGATAATTTGGGCTTTCATTTAGTGATAGCAATAGGTGAAAACTAACTAGAGAGTCTTTAGCTATCTGGTCTCATATTCGGGACACTAAGCAATTTCTTCAGCTCCTCTCTATTAAATAACTATTTCCCTCAAAGCAAATTTTTCATACAGGTTAATTGTATTTTATTTTTCTTTTGCTTACTCTGTATATTAATATAGATGCCTGCAAAGATATATATCCTTCAAATCTGGGAAATTTTCTTTTCATTCCAAATTATTGAACTATCAAGTGGCATGACCTGTAAAATGCTTCTACTTTTCATACATTTTGAGAATATGGAGGGTTTTGAAAAAAGGTACCAATGGAAGTTAGGAAGTTAATGCCTATTCCCATTTTCTACCCTAGAATTACAGTGACACTCTGAGCCCCAGTTTCTTCATCTAGATCTCTGAAACATTGCTGATGAGAATGTAAACTGCTACAGCTTCTCAAGAAAACAGTTTGACAGTTTATTATGAAGCTAAGCATATGACTTAGCAGCTACTATATGGCCAAGCAATTATACCCTTGGGCATTTAGCTCAGAGGAATGAAAATGTATTTGCACACAAAAACTTGTACATGATTGTTCATAGCAGCTTTATTTGTAATATTTAAAAACTGGACACAATCCCTATGTCTTTCACTGAGTGAATGGTGAGACAAATTGTGGTCCATTCATACCACGGAATACTATTCAGCAATGAAAAGGACAAATTATTGATATGTGCAACAATTTGTGTGGATCTCAAGGGAATTATGCTAAATGAAAAAGCCAATTTTACAAGGTTACACACTTGTGATTCCACTTATAAAACATTCTTAAAATAATAGGAAGGGGTGAAAAGAGAGGGCGAATACAGCACTAAATTGGCAGCTTGAACAAGCCCAGCACTGATGGAATAGCTCTTCATCTTGATAGAGGGGTATGGTTATATGAAGCTTTACAGGTAATAAAATCATACAGAACTACACACATACGATGCATGTAAAGCTGGGGGTTGTGCTGATATAAATTTCCTGTGGATTGTGCCAGTGTCAATTTCCTGGCTTTGACAGTTCACTATAGTTGTGAAAGATGTTTCTGTTTGAGTGAAAGGCATACAGAAATTCAGTGTACGTTTGTTTTCAATTTTTGTGACTCTAAAATGAATTCACAATAAAGTGTTAAAAAACTGCACAACAAACAAACAGAACAAAACCTTTGATTCAGGCTTTTCTACATTTTATATTACGTTAAGGTCTTTATGATAAGGATTAATAATCGTGTCACCATGAGCATAAATAAAATTTTCAATAATAAAATTCCAGATACACCAATTTCCTTTAACCTTTGCTTCTAAGTAAACTTCACGTGCATTGTTTTACTTTTATATTTAATTGATTTCTGATTAAGGAAGGTAGAAACAGTTGCATTTTAAAATAAATATATGTTGACACTATGCATGTGTTGATGACTTCTTGGACACATTAAAACACCCATTGTTCTTTTCTTCTCCCAACAGCCCTCATTTCCATTAAAGAGACCATATGAAGAGAGGACACTTACTCTGCTGTGGCCTTGATGTGGAAACCATGACCAAAATTGTCAATTAAAACATTGACAGTGGGGGCCACGGTGGCTCAGCAGGCAGAGTTCTCGCCTGCCATGCCAGACACCCGGGTTCGATTCCCGGTGCCTGCCCATTAAAAAAATAAAAACATTGACAGTGGGAGTTGGTTCATGGGTTTCTACACAATCTGAATTAGCCAATCAGAGGGAACTTCAGGAATTTTCTGGGAATCTATAGATAATGCTGTCTTCAGTTCTAGATGGGACTTTGATTATTTTGTTGCTTGTTCTGTTCTGTTTTGTATTGATTTTTGCTGAAGTCACTGCCTCCGTGAAGAAATTCAGTCTGAAGACACAGCTCCACACCAACAGCCAAGGCTGAGAGAAAGACAAAGAAGAACATACACTGCCCTGATCAAATAGTATCTACAGCCCACACAACCTCAGAATTTTAGAGGTGTGAGCAATAAAATCCTTTTGTTCTTTAATCTCATTTGAGCAAGGTTTTCCATTATGCCAATTGTAAGCATCATCAGTATTTCTCTTACTTTTGCTCTTGTTCTCACAGAAATTGGTCAGTAAATGGGGAGTTTTTCTTTCAGTGAATCCTTACTGACAAATGGGAGTTTTTATTTCAGTGAATCCTTACTGACAACTGGTTTGCAAGGACATCCTGAGGAATGGCCTGATTTTACTGCTTTTAATGCCACTTTTATATATGTCTTGATTTATATCAAACTATGGAGGATTGTGGCCTTAAACAAAGAAAAACAACTTATTTATAGCTTTGTCCAAGTATGCAGAAACAATATTGATGAGAACAGAGTTGAAAAAATGTATTTCTTTTTTTGGCATAATTTACTCCTTTTGACCCCAAGGTATGATTTCAGGACTCTGCCCTTGTTTAGGATAGATTCCTCTCTGAGGACGCCACTGGGTTCTGGCAACTCTTGTCCAAAGTCTGAGCTCATCAGTACCACATTAGTTTTTCTAGGGAAATCTATTAAATGGGAAAATGAAGTGTTCAATGCAGCTTAGAATAATAATAATGATGTGCGAAGACTGTAACCAGAGAGGCTTTAGCTTTCCTTTTGTCCTCACACTTCTTTCCTGGCCTTAGGCATTTTAAGGAAAGACAAGAAGTTTTCAAAGTGCAGGTGTACTCATTCAGAAAGAAGGTCAAGAATGGGACTAGTTTTGTTAAGTCAGTGCTTTCAGGATTTTCACATTCCCCCAGGGGTTCTCATTTACTTATTAATTCTTCAAAATTCTTCAGAATCTTTTTATAAAAGAGAAATAGTCAACCCAACCCAAAAGATTGATTTTTCATGTGGCAGGCAAGTGCCAGAAAAACTATATTATTATCCCCTTAATTTTCCTTTCTTTCAATATATTTCCATTTATTAATATTGGAAAATATTTATCTTGATCTCAATGTTCTTTATTCTTTCAATGAGAACAGAGTAATGACATAAAGGACTAGATAAATAAGATTATTTCAGATATGACTGAAAAACACAAGATATTGGAAAATGATCACTTGAGTAGAGACCCCAGAGTGAGGAGGATGGAAATTTAAGCCAAGAAAGGCATTCACGTGTTTGAATTAGCTACATGCTCATTGATATTTTTACTTTGAACTTTTTCTTATTTACTTTATTAGAAAAGTTGTAGGTTTACAAAACAACTATGCATAAAATACAGGACTCCCATATGGCACCTATTATTAATATCTTGCATTGGTGTGGACCATTTATTAGAATTGGTCATAGCACATTTGTTTAATTATACTAATAACTATAGTCCATACTTTAACTTAGGGTATGCTGTTGTACAGTGTAATCCCATGGATTTTTCTTAATTTTTATTCTGTTATCATATATACAATCTAACATTTACCCTTTTAATCATATTCTGATATATACAACAGTGCTGTTAATTAGGTTGTGCTACCATCAGCACTACCCATTATCAAAACATTTCCATCATTCTGAATAGGACCGTTGTATGTTTTAAGCCTTTACTTCCCATTCCCTATCCTCACCTTGTCCCCTGGTAACCTTTACTCTACATTCTGACTCTATGAGTTTATTTATTCTAATTATATCAAATCAGTGAAATTATATATTATTTTTCCTTTTGTTTCTGGCTTATTTCACTCAACATAATGTCTTCAAGGTTAATCCATGTTGTCACATGTATCAGGACTTCATTCCTTTTCACAGCTGAATATTCCATTTTATGTATCTAGAAATGTGTATATATATATATATACACACATATATATATATATGACGTTTTATTTATCTGTTCATCAGTTGATGGACACTTGGGTTGCTTCCATCTTTTGGCAATTGTGAATAATGCTGCTTTTGGCATTGGTAGGTAAATAACTGTTCAAGTCCCTGCTGTCAATTTTCTGGGTATAAACTAGTAGTGAGATTGCTAGGTCATATGGAATTCTACATTTAGTTTTCTGAGAAACTACCAAACTGTCTTCCAGAGTGGTTGCACCATTTTACATTGCCACCAGCAATAAATAAGTATTCCTATTTCTTTGCATCTTTTCCAACATATGTTATTTTCCATTTTTTAAATAGTAGCCATTCAAACCGATGTGAAATGATATCTCATTATGTTTTGATTTGCATTTTCCTGATAGTTAATGATGTTGAGCACCTTTTCATGTGCCTTTTGGCCATTTGTATATCTTCTTTGGATAGTTGTCTATTAAAACCTTTTGCCCATCTTTTAATTGGTTTCTTTGTCTTTTTGTTGCTAAGTTGAAGGACATCTTTATATATTCTGGACAATAAACTTTTATTGGTTATTAAACCTTTATCAGATCTTTGGTTTCCAAATATTATCTCCCATTGTGTAGGTTATCACTTCACTTTCATAATAAAATTCTTTGAGGGGTGAAAGTTATTAATTTTGATGAGGCTCCACTTATTCATTTTTTTTCTTATGTTACTTGTACTTTGGGTGTAAAGTCTAAGAAGATTTAAGAAACCATTGCCTAACACAAGATCCTGAAGATGCTTCCCTAGATTTTCTTCTAGGGGATTGAAAGTTTTGGCTCTTACATTTAGATCTTTGATACATTTTTTTAGTCCATTTGTGTATAATGCATGAAACATGAGTCTTCATTTTGTTTGCAAATGGAGATACAGTTTTTCCAGCACCATTTGTTGAAGACACTGTTCCTTCCCAATTGTGTGGTCTTTGCCCCTTGTCAAAAATCACTTGGTCATAAATATGAGGGTTGATTTCAAGCTCTCAATTCAATTCCATTGGTCTATATGTCAGTCCTTGTGCCAGTGCCATGTTGTTTTGATTACTGTAGCTCTGTAATAAGTATTAAGATTGGGAAGTGTGAGTCTTCCAACTTCATTCTTCTATTTCAAGATAGCTTTAGCTATTCAGGGTCCCCTTTCCCTTCCATATAAATTTGATGATTGGCTTTTCCACTTCTGCAAAGAATGTTGTCTGAATTTTTATTGGGATTGCATTGAATCAATAAATTACTTTGGGTAGGGTTGACATCTTAACAATAGTTAATCTTCCAATCTATGACCACTGAATGTCTTTCCATTTATTTGGGTCATTGCTGATTTATTTTAGCAATGTTTTGTTGTTTTCTGGGTCCTTTATATCTTTGGTTAGATTTATGCTTAGATATTTGATTTTTTAGTTTCTATTATGAATGGAAAATTTTTCTTGTTTTCTTCTTCTGATTGCTCATTGATGGTGTATATAAACACTACTAATTTTTGGGTGTTTATCTTGTGCCCTGCCACTTTGCTGAATTCATTTATTAATGCTAGGCATTTCATTGTGATTATTTCAGGATTTCATATATAAGATCATCTCATTTGCATACAGGGAAAGTTTTACTTCTTACTTTCCAAATTAGATGCCTTTTATTTCTTGCTCTTACCTAATTACTCTTTGGCAAGAACTTCCAGTATAATGTTGAATAACTGTGGTGACAGTGGGCATTTTTGTCTTATTCCCGGTCTTAGAGGGAAAGGTTTCAGTCTTTCATGACTGAGTAAGATGTTAGCTGTGGGCTTTTCACATATGTCCTTTATTATGTTAAGGAACTTTCCATTTATTCCTAGTTTCAAAGTGTTTTTTATGAAGAAGGGGTATTGGATTTTAAGAAATGCCTCGTGTGCATCAGTTGAGAGGATCATGTATTTTTTTCTATCATTGTGTTAATGTGGTATATTACATTAATTGATTTTTTTATATTGAACCAAGTTTGGATACCAAAGAAATATACTATCTGATCATTATGCCTAATTGCTTTAATATGCTGTTGGATTTAGTTTGATAATATTTTGTTGAGGATTTTTACACGTCTATACATAAGAGATATTGTCTGTAGTGCTCTTCTCTTGTGGTATCTTTTTCTGGCTTTGGTATGAGGGTAATGTTGGGCATGTTCCCACCTCTTCAATATTTTGGAAGAGTTTGAGCAGAATTGGAGTTTTCTTAGAATTGTTGGTAGAATTCCCCTGTGAAGCCATCTGTTTCTGAGCTTTTCTTTGTTCAGGTTTTTGCTTACTTATTCAATCTCTTTACTAGTAATTAATTGCTTTGTTGAGATCTTCTACTTCTTATTGAATGAATATAAGTAATTTGTGTGTTTCTAATAATTCATCCATTTCATCTAGGTTATCTAGTTTATTGGTGTACAGTTTATCATAGGAATCTCTTATAGTTCTTTTTATTTCAGCGGGGCCAGTAATGTTTCTCTTTGCATTTCTTATTTTCATTATTTGTACCTTCTCTCTTTTTTTCTTTATCAGTATAGCTAACGGTTTCTCAACTTTATTGATCTTTTCAAAGAACTACCTTTTTTAAAATTTATTTATTAATATACCCACATACAAACATTTTTACCACATGATCATTCATTTTTTTTAGTTAATATTGAATTTAACCAGAATT
>PVIY010055821.1:0-13572 GCA_004026745.1 Myrmecophaga tridactyla | reverse complement strand
CTCTTAGGCCTAAATTTTAAGTAGACTTGACCTATCCTTTGTGGGGTTAAGTTTCATATGAACAAACCCCAAGACTGGGGGCTCAGCCTATAGCTTTGGTTGTCCACACTGCTTGTGAGAATATCAAGAATTCAACTTGGGGAAGTTGAATTTCTCCCTGCTCTCACCATTCCCCGAAGGGGGCTTGCAAATACTTTTCTACTCACTGATCAAATCACTCTGGGATTCATCAGGGCATCACTCTGGACAAACCAACAAAATCTCATGTCCTACCTGAGATTCCAAGTACTTATGACATTCAGTCAAACTATCTACATAAGTTATATTAGGAAATGCTCTAGTCAAAATATAAATTTTGTAACAAATAAACATTTTTAGATCAAAATCTTTTAACTGCCAGAAGTTAGCTCTCTTTATTACCATTGGAATAATTGTTTCAAATCATTGTATTGTTCATCTTACTGATCGTTTTGTGAAACACAGGATTTATTGAGCTGCTAAAAGTAAATTAATCTCTTGCCTCTGATACTTAGGCTTTTGTGTTATACTATGAAACTTATGACTGTTTATGCTTGCTTTTAAACAACTGAAAGGTAAAAATGTCATCAAAAGAATTGTACATGCAATTATATTATACGTACATATGAACTATCATTTGAGTACCATGGTTTTTTGTTTGTTTTTTTCTGAACTGTTAACTTTATTCCATTGGTCTATACATTTGTCCTTGTGCCAGTACCATGTTGTGATTGCTATAGCTTTCTAATAAGTTTTAAAATTAGAGGTGTGAGTCCTCCAACATTTTTCAAGATGGTTTTGGCTTTTGGGGATTGTATTAGCTAGGGTTCTCTAGAGAAACAGAATCAGCAGGAGATATCTGTAGAAATAAAATTATAAAAGTGTCTCATGTAACTGTGGGAATGTAGAGTCCAGGGTCTGTAGGACAGACCTCAAGCTGACAACTCTGTTGAAGGTCCACAGTGAACTCTCAGGAGAGGCTAGCTGCACAGCTGTGAGGATAGAAGAGTCCAAAATCCATAGGGCAGGCTGTGAAGCTGGAGACTCTAATGAAATGTCTGGATGAATTCCACAGGAGAAGCTCACTGGCTGAAGCAGGAAAAGTGACTGTCTCTTCTGAATCCTCATTAAAAGCTTTCTGGTGATTAGATTAAGCATTACTCATTGCAGAAGACACTCCCCTTAGCTGATTGTAAACGCAGTCAGCTGTAATACAGCTCACGTAATCATGATTAAGTCCATGGAATGTCCTCATAGCAAGCAACAGACTAGCACTTGCCCTGCCAGACAACTGGGCGCCACCACTTGACCAAGTTGACAAATGGACCTGACCATGACAGGGCCCTTATCTTTCCATATCAATTTTATGACTGACTTTTCTAATTCTAAATCAGATTAGAATTAAAAATCCCAACAATTAGGAGGAGGCAAAGTGAATGTTGGCTCCTCATCTTTACAAAGCATTTCCTTGAGAAGGGGATTATGAAAACATAGGACCACAATAAACACATATCGCCAAGTGTCTATTCTCTATAACATAAAATTTCTCATTTTGATCAATTTCAATATACAATTCAGTTATTTTAGTTACATTCATAATGTTATGCTGCCATCACCACCATCTGTTACCAAAACTTTCCAACTCCACCAACAGAAACTCTGGAGTCCCATGTTTTTAAGCTTACAATTCAACCAGTGAGTTGCAAGTTTTTTTCACATTAACTTAAAATGTGCTTCCTGGAAGAAATTGAACAGGTAAGCCGTTAGAAGTCTTAATATAATGTCTAATGGCAATGTTAGCAGGAATAGGCACAAAGGTGTGTAGGCCGACTAAATTTGATGGTTTGTTTGTAATAGGCTCTTTGGGTAGTTAACCCCAAAAAGTTCATTAGTATGTCAATTAATATAGTTATGTCATAGATGTTCTTCTGTAAATCTAGTAACTTAATTTCTTTAGTGTTCTTTAGTTTTAGTCTCTGATTTCTGAGGTTAGCCTATTTTACTTAATGATTTCTAATGTGTAATTAAGCATTAGATGCCTAAAAGATGAGATGGTGCTGCTAAAGACTAGAAGTGCTGATTTTGCAAGTGACATTTGATTTTAGACAGTTGGTTATGTCAGTTGTTTCAAGTGTTCTGTGACTTGTCCAATATTATGACCAAACTGAGACAGTTTTTCCTTAACTTAAAAAAAAACAGTAGAAATATGATCATTTTCTGCTAATATTAGGAATGTAAGTAGAAACTATAGTTTTGGTACTTTGACCTTAAACGGCTAAACATTATTCAGACTATGAACTCTTATATGAGTACCAAGTTTCTGTCTGAAATTGTATGGAGGACAGACAATCTGTCATAGCTTTGAAAAATTGTCTTACCTGTGCAACAAAGACTGTCTTACCCTTGGGTAAGAAAATCAAGTAGCCATAGAAAATTGGCTTAAAACCCACATTTCTGTTATATTTAAACTCACGCAACTCTTGGTTGAATTAAACCAGTCAAATCTTTAAATCTGCCCCATGTGAAAAGTCTGATTGGATTGTGTTGATATGCATTGTTGTTGCTTTTTTAAAATATTTTTTTACGTTTTTTTATTGTGAAATATATACAAAAAAAACCCAACAATAAATTTCTAAGTACATTTTAACAAGTGGTTATAGAGATTTTAAAGTTTGAAATGGGTTACAGTTTGATTTTTTTTTTTCTTCTAGCTACTCCAAGACACCATAAGAAATAGCAATATAAATCAATTCAGTAGTCACTCATTTGTTAACTCCTAACTATCCTGTATTATAAATAGCCCCTTCCAATATGAAAAAGTTAGAATGGGCATAGCCTAAATACCCCTAAAGAGTGGGAGAAAGATCAAAGGTGATGGTGGAGTTATACAGAGAAGGTCGGGTTTAACAAACGAGTATGACTGCTGAATCGCTATACTGATATATATTTTTTTGTCTCCAGTACCTTAGAGCAGCTAGAAGTAAAAACCTAAAATTGTGAAATTATAACCCATACCAAACTCTGAAATCTATTCTACAGCTAATTATTGTGATGTGCTTTGTAATTCATTGCTTTTTTATATGTATGTTATTTTTCCAAAAAAGATATGCATTGTTGATAGTAACAATATTTTGATAAGTTCTTTTCTAATGATGAGTTGGCTGGTAATTTAAATAATTAGCATTTAAATTAAATCCTTGTGGGACCTAACATGTTGAAAAGCAAAGCCAGATGCATTTTACTTGTAAACTACAGGATGTTAACATATAAACTGGTATAATAAAAATTTCACTTATAACTCATCATTTCCTCTTCTCTTTAAAATATTCCTGAACCACAAATGCCTCTTCATAATTTGATCACAGCTGGTCTTTACGTTTTACATTCTTTTTTTAAGTCATCTCTCATTTACTTTACCTAGTGGACCTAAGTTAATGAATTTTCCTTTTTATTCGTTTCCCTTTTTGTTACTCAAATTTTGCTGTATTGAAGAATTTAGTGGTTAAAAGTGTTTGCTCACAGTAGCTTCAATATTTTCTTTATATCCAGAACAAGTCCCAGACTTTCCAGAACAGGACCTGAAATCTAGATGGGAAAACCTACTAGGTCCTGACTATGAAGTAATGGTATGTTAAAATCCTCTGCTTAAAACACTCATGTCTCATTTTCTAAGTTCTAACAGTGCGATTTAAATAAATGAGAGAATCAAAGGATAGTCCACCTGACTAGTTTTTCCTCCTACTTTTCTTCTCTATTGGATCAATTGATTCTTTCCTTCCTTCCTCTCTCCTTCACTCTCTCCTTCCTTCCATTTTAAGTTGTAAAAACAGTTAAGGACTACATACAAGCTTCGGTTACAATTATAATTAGCAAATACTCAGTTCATGTTGAAACAATTTAAGTCAACAGTAGGCAGAAAAATGTTAGGAAAGGGAGGGCTTGTCTTTAAATTTATAACCTGTATCAGCTGCTTAAAATTGCTGGCATTTTTATGATTGCTTTTATGATCTGTTTGTTTTATTGTACACTGAAAAGGCTGTGGATATTAGTCCTACGTTTCACAAAGAATCTTACAGTTTTATGAGAAAAATGAAAGAATGATTATCAAATGTATTTGGGAGAACAGGAAGTAATTTAGGTTAGGTATAAGTTTATGGTGCCAGTGGTCCATTAGACTTCCTTTCACCTGTTATTAGATTCATCGAATAAAGGATTGATTACATTTTCCCATATGAATCTACATGAAAGCAAAAAGCTGATTTTAGGAAAGACTCTACAGTCTTTACCAAATGCATTAGTAATAAAGTGTTCTATTACATTTCTGTTGTCGTTCACTTTTTCTTACATATGTTTATTATTAGTTTTTGTTAGCTGGTTGGAAATGTTCCTCTTCTCAGTTCAGAATATCTATCCACTCGACAGTCAGAAAATTTCCAACGACATCAAGATGGCTATTTTCTCTTGTTGCTAATTCTGTGCTAACATATTGGTTCTCATGAATTGTACCTTTATCTTAGATTTCACACACTGTCATTAGGCTATGCCATTTTCTACTGTCCTTAGAGTTTGATATTCAAAATAATTTGCTGTATCAATATTTATAAATGGCCAGTTTTGTGATGGGCTCTGTTTTGTTAAAATGTTATCCTCCTTATAGCCATCCTTCAAAGTTTCATTTCTCACAGGGCAAGGGCATAACAGAGGGACTAGAAAGAGGAAACAGAATTTGAAGTTAGAAGTTTAAAGTTACAACTTATTTATTAAGAGTTGTAGCTTAGGGGTGCACGTGTGGTTCAATGGTAGAATGCTCACCTACCATGTGGGATAGGTTTCATAAATAAATGAAAATAAATTAAAAAAGAGTTGTAGCTTGGTATTCCCAAGGGCAAAGGGGCAGAAAAGAGAAGCCAGACTGAATGAGTGAATGAATGAATGAACAGATGCCAATGTTTTTTGTCCTGGTTTCTTCCAGGATCTACTTATCTGAAGTGCGATACTTTTAGCAGCTTTAATTGTTTAACTTATTTCCTCCCTCCAGATTCACCATTTTGTTAACCATGTATCAATAAAGAACTTTTGCTTACTAGGAATAAACTTCCATGGATATTCACTATTGAAACATAGAACAATAGTTTTAGGCCAGAATTAAACGCTTTTAAGTATTACATAAGTCTCCCACCAGATACTAGGTCTTTTTGTTTGTATCCTTGCCAGCTGTTTTTCCTGGGAAAATGATTTGAGCTTGTTGTGGAAAGTCAGATGCTTCATTTTTTTCACACTCATCTGACTTTATAGACCTTTTAAACTTTTTTAAGGCCTGAATTTGAAAGTAAAAGAGCCATACCATTGGTTTTGTCAAAAAAATTACGTTTTTATGGATTCCATATAATGAGGACTGTATTAAAATTTTAGAGATCAAGAATTTTTAAACATAGTATATGTATTCACCTATTATCTTCTGTTCAACCTTTGGATACTTGAATGAAAAAAAAAGTTTGCTTTGAGGGCCCTCCCCTCACAAAAAAAACAATTACAAATATGTTTTGAAATATTACATGTGTGTTATGTTTGCACATGTAAGAAATATAAGAAAGAGACTAAAATGTAGGTCAGATGGAGTTATCAATTCATATGTTTTACAGATATTTTCAGAAACCTTAGGAAAAAATAAAGTTGTGCTTTTACAAATATTGTCTATCTTTTAAAAATTTAGGTTGCTACTTTGGACACAGAGATTGCTGATGATGCTGAGTTACAGAAGTACTCAAAGGTAAGCATTATTTAAGTTTTTACCAGTTTTTTATTGTTTGAAGAGCTTATCTGTAAGTTCTTGTCAAAGAAATTAAGTTAGTGCTATGATTTAATATTTCTAGAATTTAGGCTTAGATGTTTTCTGGAAATGTGATGGGTTCCCATTCTTATGAAAGGAAGTGGTTAGATATGTCTAGAAAGGACATGAGATCCCGCTGCTTTGCCCACCTTAGAGATAGTAGGCAGAGTAATGGTGCAGAATATTAAGCTTCTTAGACAATTATAAAAAGTTGTTTATAAAATGGCCCCTAAGTATTAAGACCATAATTGAAATAAAATCCTTCAAATACAGATGTTCAAAAACAAGTCATTTTTCTCTTATGCTGTGGTTGTCCTTGAACTTAAAAATTTTTGATAAGCCTATTTCTAATGGCAACTTGCCAGAAGGTACTCTTTACAATTTTTCCCAACATTTTTTGTGTTCTCTCATTACAAATATTTTCTGTATTTCCTATTCTGGATACTCAAAGGCCAGGCCAGTTGAAACTTGAAGAAGCCTTCTAGGCGGCCACTGGCTGGCTTTCTCAACAAATGATGAGCAAGGAAAGGTTTTCTTACTGTAATACTTTCAAAAGGCATACTATAATCCTACAAGGGATATATATATAAGAGCTGAGCCCCATTTAAACTATGTTGTTGCATGCAGTGCTCAAAATGAGTTTTCTTTGTGCCGTGAGAGTTTTGTGGGAAGTCATGTATCTCTTTAGGTGGTGACATTTTTCTCCTTTGAGTATTTGTGGTGAATATTTCTCTTCTATAATTTTATGTGATATGTGTCATTCTTTTATAGTTTTGAGTTTTCATGGCTGAAGCATTGGAGAGTATTTCTTCCCTCTTAAGTTTCTCTGCATTTTGAGCAACTTCTTTGCTGTGACTATGGGCCAAGCTTTTCTCGGGTTTGCAGTATGCACAACATGGCGTACGTTATAGTTAATTCAAAATTACTTACAAAATCAACTTTATAATAGATTAATCCCTAATTACTTACTCAATCTGATTATGCTTACTTACTCAATCTGATGGATCAGGGACGGTCTCATTCAGAAGGCAATAATTGAGGAAACACATGAAAGTGATGAACCAGTCTAATTTTTCTTCTACTTATTATGAAGAGATTTAATTCAAGATGAGAGTAAGAAATAAAAATATCTTACCAAATTTCAGTTGTTATTAATGACTGTAGTATAGCTGTGAATTACATTGAATCTGAAGCAAAACTGTCTGGGTTCAATTTCTGACTTATCTACTCATTAACTGTGTGACAGTGAAAAAATTAACCTCTCTGTGTCTCATTTTGTTTGTACAAGAAGGGCAGTAATAAATTAGTGCCTATCTGATGGGTTGTATAGGAATTAAATATAATATGCCAAGAATAGTTACAGGTGCCTAGAATAGTTACAGGCACATAGTAGGCTTTGGTTATTGTTTTTATTATATTATTACATCAGTCCATGATGCTTTTTCTTAAAAACTGTTCTTTAATTTACTCTAAACTCTTAGATATTGGATGCTTTCTACTTATCAGTCTTGCAGTTTACTAAATTTCCTATGTCTAATCTGTTGCTAAACCCCATCCAGCAAGTCTTTAATTTTAATTATATTTTTCTATTCTAGAATTTCTACTGTTTCCTTTTTAGATTATAATTCTCTGGTGAAATTCCCATTCTTTTATATTGATATTTGCCGTCTTTTTCTCCATTTCTTGAACATACTAATTATAGCATAGTTGTTTAAACTATGCTATAACTGGATCAACTTTGGATCTGTTTCTGTTGTCCTACATTTTCTCTTGTTATTGGTTGCTTAATTGTGTCTTTCGGCATATCTGGTATTTGGAGAATGCCTGACAATTGTTTAAGACAATCACATACGACTTCGGATGACATATCTGCCTCAGAGAGGTTTTGCCCTTTCCTCCAACTAGCAGATAGAGTGTGCGTGGGCATGTGTGTTGGTGGTGGTGGTGGTGAGATAATTGTCTCAGAGATGAAGCAGAAGTGCAGTTCTGTTAAGCTTCATTTTATCTCTGTCTTGCCTCTGCTCCTAAGATATAATCTTCTAGGTATCCCTCCTATGAGTTTGGAGTACTTACCAATCTCCTCCCCCTGATGGAATCTGAACTCTAGTGCTAGTCTCCTTAATGCTATGGGGCAGCTGAAATTTTTGCTTTGCTTCCTAGAGGCTGCCCTTGAGGAACCTGCCCCTGTATCTGGCTCGATTCATCATGCAGTTTCCCTTTAGTTGTCCTCCCAAGGTAAAAGCTGTAAGATCCTGCATCATCGTATTTTATTAGAGTTAAAGAGGATAAAGACTACATTGTGCACATTTTAAAGTGTGTGTTTGTCTTTCTTTAGGCAGAAGATTTTACTTTCACCCTTACTCCCCAGTTCCTTGTCACCAGCTTTCTAACTTTATCCTTTTTCCTGATCAACTTCTATTCAATATATATTTGTACTAAGTACCTCTGATATAAAGGTTTGAAAAGGTTTTGAATTGAATACACTTTCAGAACCACCTCATAGAATCTCTCCAGTCATTTGTTAGTTTGTTTGCTCATTCATCTATTCACTCATCAAATACTGAGTGCTTGTTTTCTACTAGAATCTGCTGGCTGCTGGGATTTTAATAGAGAACAAAGCAGAAAAAAAATCCCTCTTCTGTAGAACTTTTATTCTAGTTGAGTGTGACAGAAAATAAGTAGATTATATTGTAGTTTAGAGGGTGATGAGTACTGTGGAGAACATTAAGGCGGAGAAGATGTTCAGGGGATTAGAGGAGGGGGAAGGTTTATAATTTTAGGTAGATGGATCAGGGACGGTCTCATTCAGAAGGCAATAATTGAGGAAGCACATGAAAGAGATGAACCAGTCTAATTTTACTTCTATTTATTATGAACAATAATACCTGTGTTATAAGGAATTACATTAAAAAATATTTAATATGTGCCTAAATTAGTATAGCTTAGTGTCACACATATAAGAAATAGTGAATAATGGTGGTTTTGTTTCCCAGTTTTAGAACTCTGGTACTTTTAGACCCAGACCTTTTTTTGTTTGTTTGTTTGTTTTAATGATCATTCCATTCTACATAATCAGTAATTCACAATATCATCACATAGTTGCATATTCATCATCATGATCATTTCTTAGAACATTTGCATCAATTCAGAAAAAGAAATAAAAAGACAACAGAAAAAAGTTCATACATACCATACCCCTTACCCCTCCCTTTCATTGATCACTAGCATTTCAATCTAAATTTATTTTAACATTTGTTCCCCCTATTATTTATTTTTATTCCATATGTTTTACTCGTCTGTTGATAAGGTAGATAAAAGGAGCATCAGACACAAGGTTTTCACAATCACACTGTCACATTGTGAAAGCTATATCATTATACAATCATCATCAAGAAACATGGCTAGTGGAACACAGCTCTCCATTTTCAGCCAGTTCCCTCCAGCCTCTCCACTACATCTTGACTAACAAGGTGATATCTGTTTAATGCGTAAGAAAAACCTCCAGGATAACCTCTCGACTCTGTTTGGAATCTTTCAGCCATTGACACTTTATTTTGTCTCATTTCACTCTTCCTGCTTTTGGTCGAGAAGGTTTTCTCAATCTGTTGGTGTGGTGTCTCTGCGCATTCTAGGGTTTCTGTCACACGTTGCCAGGAAGGTCCACACCTCTGGGAGTCATGTCCCACATAGACAGGGGATGGGCAGTGAGTTTGCTTGTTGTGTTGACTGGAGGGAGAGGCCACATCTGAGCAAAAAAAGAGGATCTCTTGGGGGTGACTCTTAGGCCTAATTTTATGTAGGCTTGACCTATCCTCTGTGGGGTTAAGTTTCATATGAACAAACCCCAAGATTGGGGGCTCTGCCTATAGCTTTGGTTGTCCACACTGCTTGTGAGAATATCAAGAATTCAACTTGGGGAAGTTGGATTTTGCCCCATTCTCACCATTCCCCGAAGGGGGCTTGCAAATACTTTTCCACTCACTGATCGAATCACTCTGGGATTCATCAGGGCATCATTCTGGACAAACCAACAAAATTTCATGTCCTACCTGAGATTCCAAGTACTAATGGTGTTCAATCAAACTATCTACATAAGTTATATTAGGAAATGCACTAGTCAAAATATAAATTTTGTAACAAATAAACATTTTTTGCTTTAGTCTCACACATAAGGTGAAATTTTAAAATATTAATTACCATCTGTTTTCAGCACCCTGCAATAATGACATTCCTATGTTCTTTCCCATGCAAAAACAATTTTTAAAATTTGTACATTTAGTCACTATCATTATACACTCTAGGCATTCCTAGATTATACCATCTCAGTCTTTATAATCTGTCTTTCTTTCAGATTTTGTTTGTGCCCCCAGCCCTCCTCCCTCTAATTCTCACATTCAGCTTCATTCAGTGTTTTAACATAATTGTATTACAGTTAGGTTGTATTGTTTTATCCATTTCTGAGTTCTTATAATCAATCCTGTTGCACAATCTGTATCCCTTCAGCTCCAATTACCCCAAATCTTACCCTATTTCTATCTCCTGATGGAATCTGTTACCAATGAAATTCTCCAAGTTTATTCACTAATATCAGTTCATATCAGTGAGACCATCAGTATTTATCTTTTGTTTCTGGCTAATCTCACTCAGCGTAATGTCTTTAAGGTCCATCCATGTTGTTATATACTTCATAACTTTATTCTATCTTACAGCTGCATAATATTCTACCATATGTATATACCACAGTTTGTTTAGCCACTCCTCTGTTGATGGATATTTTGGCCGTTTCCATCTCTTTGCATTGTAAATAATGCTGCTATAAACATTGGTGTGCAAATGTCCGCTTGTGTCCTTGCCCTTATGTCCTCCAAGTAGATACCTAACAATGGTATTGCTGGGTCATATGGCAATTCTATATTTAGCTTCCTGAGGAAACACCAAACTGCCTTCCACAGCGATTGTACCATTTGACATTCCCAACAACAGTGGATAAGTGTGCCTCTTTCTCCACATCCTCTCCAGCACTTGTCGTTTTCTGTTTTATTGATAATGGCCATTCTGGTGGGAGTGAGATGATATCTCATTGTAGTTTTGAATTGCATTTCCCTTATAGCCAGGGAAGTTGAGCATCTTTTCATGTGCCTTTTAGCCATTTGCATTTCCTCTTCTGAGAAGTGTCTGTTCAAGTTTTTTGCCCATTTTGTAATTGGGTTGTCTGTCTTTTTGTTGTTGAGTTGAACAATCTCTTTATATATTATGGATACTAGACCTTTATATGATATATCGTTTTCAAATATTGTCTCCCATTGTGTAGGCTGTCTTTTTACTTTCTTGATGAAGTTCTTTGATGCATAAAAGTGTTTAATTTTGAGAAGTTCCCATTTCTTTCTTTCTTTTTTCAGTGCTCGTGCTTTGGGTGTAAGGTCTAGGAAACTTCCTCCTATTATAAGATTTATAAGGTATCTCCCTACATTTTCTTCTAACTGTTTTATGGTCTTAGATCTGATGTTTAGGTCTTTGATCCATTTTGAGTTAGTTTTTGTATAGGTTGTGAGATATGGATCCTCTTTCATTCTTTTGCATATGGATATACAGTTCTCTAGGAACCATTTATTGAAGAGACTGTTCTGTCCCGGATGAGTTGGCTTGACTGCCTTATTAAAATCAGTTGTCCATAGGTGAGAGGGTCTATATCTGAACACTCTATTCTATTCCATTGGTCAGTATATCTATCTTTATGCCAGCACCATGCTGTTTTGACCACTGTAGCTTCATAATATGCCTTAAAGTCCTGTAGTGTGAAGCCTCCAACTTCATTTTTCTTTCTTAGGATGTTTTTAGCTATTCAGGGTGCCCTGGCTCTCCAGTTAAATTTGATTATTGGTTTTTCTATTTCTGAAAAGTAAGTTTTTGAGATTTTTAATTGGTATTGCATTGAATCTGTAAATCATTTAGGTAGAATTGACATCTTAATTATATTTAGTCTTCGAATCCATGAACACGGTATACCCTTTCATTTATTTAGGTCTTCTATGATTTCTTTAGACAGTTTCTTGTGGTTTTCTTTGTATAGGTCTTTTTTATCTTTACTTAAGTTTATTCCTAAATCTATTTCATTCTTTTGATTGCAAGTGTAAGTGGAATTTTTTTCTTGATTTCCCCCTCAATTTGTTCATTACTAGTATATAGAAACACTACAGATTTTTGAGTGTTAATCTTGTAACCTGCCACTTTACTGTACTCATTTATTAGCTCTCGTAGTTTTGCTGTGGATTTTTCAGGGTTTTTGACATATAGGATCGTATCATCTGCAAACGTTGAGAGTTTTACTTCTTCTTTTCCAATTTTGATGCCTTGTATTTCTTTTCCTTGTCTAATTGCTCTGGCTAGAACTTCCAACATAATGATGACTAACAGTGGTGATAGTAGACATCCTTGTCTTGTTCCTGATCTTAGGGGGAAAGTTTTCAGTTTTTCCCCATTGAGGATGATGCTAGATGTGGGCTTTTCATATATTCCATTTATTATGTTGAGGAAGTTCCCTTCTCTTCCTATCCTTTGAAGTGTTTTCAACAAGAAAGGAAATTGAATTTTGTCAGATGCCTTTTCTGCATCAATCGAGATGATCATGTGGTTTTTCTGCTTTGATTTGTTGATATGGTGTATTACATTAATTGATTTTCTTATGTTGAACCATCCTTGCATATCTGGGATGAATCCTACTCGGTCATGGTGTATAATTTTTTTAATGTGCTGCTGGACTCGATTTGCAAGAATTTTGTTGAGGATTTTTGTATCTGTATTCATTAGAGAGATTGGCATGTAGTTTTCTTTTCTTGTAATATCTTTGTATGGCTTTGGTATGAAGGTGATGTTGGCTTCATAGAATGAGTTAGGTAGCTTTCCCTCCTCTTCAATTTTTTTGAAGAGTATGAGCAGGATTGGTACTAATTCTTTCTGGAATGTTTAGTAGAATTCACATGTGAAGCCATCTGGTCTTGGACTTTTTTATTACTTGTGATTGGTTTGTTGAGGTTGTCTTTCTTCTTGAGTCAATGTTGGTTGTTCATGCCTTTCTAGGAAGTTGTCCACTTTATCTACATTGCCAAATTTATTAGCATAAAGTTGTTCATAGTATCCTTTCATTACTTCCTTTATTTCTGTGGGGTCATTGGTTATGTTTCCTCTTCCATTTCTGATCTTATTTATTTGCATTCTCTCTCTTCTTCTTTTTGTCAATCTTGCTAAGGGTCCATCAATCTTATTGATTTTCTCATAGAACCAGCTTCTGGTTTTGTTGATTTTCTTGATTGTTTACATGTTCTCAATTTCATTTATTTCTGCTCTAATCTTCATTATTTCTTTCCTTTTACTTGCTTTGGGGTTAATTTGCTGTTCTTTCTCTAGTTCTTCCATGTGGACAGTTAATTACTTGATTTTTGCTCTTTGTTCTTTTTTGATATAGGCATTTAGGGCAATAAAAAAGCAAACTGCCTTTGCTGCATCACATAAATTTTTTTTTTTTTTTTTTGCTCTTCCAAATCAGTTTTAATGAAGCTGTGGGCAGCAGAATACACAATGCAGGTCAGATACACAGCATAGCAGGGCATAGAGGAGATCATTTCCCCACATATTGGAGAAAAGAAAAATATGTATTTTTTTTAATGAACACTATTTAAAAATATATAAACACCTCACAACCTTTTCTAGGAGCTAGAGTCCAAGGG
>PVIY010055820.1:0-13582 GCA_004026745.1 Myrmecophaga tridactyla | reverse complement strand
GAAAATTTCATGCCTTATCCGCAAACTTGTCTCTTTGTTCCCATTCTTTGGTAATTATTTAAGAAATAATGCCAGAGTCACAACACAGAGCAATGCTATGAGACAGTGGAACCTAAAATATTTAGGCAATAAAAATATCTCTGTTATAATTACGACTTTTAAAAAAATATGTATGCACAGAAATAAGGACTAGAAAGAAATATGATAACAATTGCAAAGAGCTGATGCTTTCTGAGGGGAAATAAAACCAGTCAGGTTTGCTTTGTTCATAGTAGGCTTGTTTTGACTCCTAGTTTCTGGATTTACCTTACCTCTCTCCATTTGTGAAAACTAGGAAACATTTCTATCTGGCCTTGTGGCACCATTCTTGTTTTTTATTGAATTGTAAAAAATTATTGAGAGTCAGTGTGTGAACAACACATCTGTATATTTGCTTAGTACTCTGAGATATAATTTGTATAGGCTTGGGGACTCGAACTCATTTAGCCACCATCATCCTTGTCCTGGAACTGCAGTAGCCTCCTGACTGGTCTGCTTATCCTTTAATGGACTTTTTTCCGTACAGTAGCCAATGTGATACTTTCAAATTACGAGTCATATCATGTGCCTTCTCTGCTCTAATGCTTGAAAGGTTTTCCGTCTCAGTGTAAAAGCCTGTGGGGCCCTACATGTTCCAGCTTCTGGTCCCCTTTCCAAACTCATTTCTTGTTGCTCTTTTCCATGCTCCCTCCATTTCCGCTGTCAGAGCCTTCTTGTTGTTTCTTAAACATAGGCATCCTGAGTTCAGGGCCTTTGCATTTGCTTTTGCCTCAGCTTGCTCATCCATCCCCCCATGGCTCACTTCCTCATTTCCCTTAAGTCTCTGTTCAGAAGCCTTCTCCAAGAGGCCTTCTCTATCTAAAATAGTACCTCTCTGTCCTCTTACCCCGTTTTATTCTTCTTTAAATACTTTCACCACCCAACATTCTATTTTATTTTTGTTTACACTATCTACCCCACTAGACATTAAGTTCCATGAAAGCAAAGATTTTATCCACTTTGTTCAGCATTATATACCCATTGTCTGGAATAGACCTGAGACATAGTAGATGTTCAGTGAATGAATTCATTTAAGTGGTTCCTTATTGTGTAAAAATGGGATTTATTTATTTCTTTTGTTTCATTACTATCTAATCAAGGTTTTTCTGTCCTTACCAATTTGAATTTCAATCTGGATGAAGAAAGAGACAAAACACGGACTCTGGGCTGTTTTTATCTCTGCCTCATGCAGTGATCCTGCCCCTCCTTTATTCTTCCTACTTTCTATCCATGTTTTTTTGGTGAGCTTTAGCTCATTTTGGACCTTCACCTTCCAGACATTCTCATGAATATATGCTGTCTTTTGTATGTTTTTGCTTTGGTCATGTAATTTTCCCCCAATATTTGAACACATCTTTTTAAAGTTTGGGTGCTTCAGAGAATCCCTTGACTATCAAGATTGTCTTATTTAGAGATCTCTCTCTTTTCTCCATCTTCTTTTAGTGACTATGTAGTTAAATTTTTCTGTTTTTTTTTTTTCCCCACCTTTTAGGAAGAATTTTTTTTTTTTATAAACTTTTTTTAGGAAGAATTTTTATTTAAAAACGATCTCTGGGTATTGACTTGTGTGCTGTTTTGAATCTGTTGTGTACCCCAGAAAAGCCATGACCTTTGATCCTCATTCAATATTGCTGGGTGGGAGCTTTTTGATTATCTGTGGAGATGTGACCCACCCAGTTATGGGTGGTAACTTTTGATTGATGGTTTCCATGGAGATGTCTCTCCACCCATTCAAGGTAGATTTGCTTACTAGAACCCTTTAAGAGAAAACTATTTTGGAAAAAGCTTTAGAGCCCATGCAGCCAGAGACCTTTGGAGATGAAGAAGGAAGACACCCCTGGGGGAGCTTCATGAAACAAGAAGCCTGGAGAGAAACCTAATAGACATGACCATGTTTACCACATGCCTTTCCAGTTGAGAGAAAAACCATGAATGTTGTCAGCGTTCTTGAACCAAGCTATCTTTCCCTGGATACCTTAGACTGGACATTTTCATAGCCTTGCCTTAATTTGGACATTTTCACTGGCTTAGAACTACAAGTTCACAACTTAATGAATTTCCCTTTTTAAAAGCTGTTCTGTTTCTGGTATACTGTATTCCTGAAGCTTTCATACTAGAACAGCTTTCACCTGACTTTTCTCTGAACTTTTAATAATGTATTTTCTTAAACGTTAATGTATATATCTGAGATGGCCTGAGTTACCTTTTATGTGTGTTTGCGTGTGTGATTAGATACTTGAATTTTGCATAGGCTTCTTCTTCCAAGATTTTATCATTTTCACATCACCAATCTATTCTCTCTTGTCTGTCAAAATTAAGTCCTATTTAGTAATTCTCTTACTTCTCTTTATTTTTCACTGTCAGTTTCTAGAAAAGAACCCTTATTTATTAAGTAGTTTCAAATATTCTTCATGGAGATAGTTAAGAATTACTTTTTTGATTCTCATTTGAATCAAAGTGGATTCTGCTGAATTTGAAAGGATGTATGTCCCCTAGAAAAGCCATGTTTTAATCTAAATCCCATTTCATAAAGGCAGAATAATCCCTATTCAATACTGTATGTTTGAATCTGTAATCAGATTATTTCCCTGGAGATGTGATTTGATCAAGTGTGGTTGTTAAACTGGATTAGGTGATGACATGTCTCCACCCATTTGGGTGGGTCTTGATAAATTTCTGGAGTCCTATAAAAGAGGAAACATTTTGGAGAATGAAAGAGATTCAGAGAAAGCAGAGCAGAATGACACAGCCATGAGTAGCAGAGTGCACCAGCCAGCGACCTTTGGAGATGAAGAAGGAAAATGTCTCCTGGAGAGCTTCATGAAACAGGAAGCCAAGAGAAGAAGCTAGCAGGTGATGCCATGTTCACCAGGTGCCCTTCCAGATGAGAGAGGAACCCTGACCATGTTCGCCATGTGCCTTCTCACTTGAGAGAGAAACCCTGAACTTCGTCGGCCTTCTTGAACCAAAGTATCTTTTCTTGAATAGTTTAGATTGGACATTTCTGTAGACTTGTTTTAATTGGGACATTTTCTCAGCCTTGGAACTCTAAACTAGCATCTGATTAAATTTCCCTTTTTAAAAGCCATTCTGTTTCAGGTATATTGCATTCCAGCAGCTAGCAAACTAGAACAGCATCATTTAGGAAACATAATAAGGGATAGAGAGTTTATGAATGGCGTTTGAGGAGTTGTGCTCATTAGACTAGATACCTTTTCAGTTAGCCTTTGAGATAAAGTTTGGGTAACTATAAGGCTAAAACCTGGCTTTGATTCATCTTTTGGTCAGTAGAGGTCATCTGTGTCAAAGAAACAGACTATTTATTTATTTGTCTGTTAGTTATATTACTATGAAATTACTAGCATAGAAATAAGAATTGATTTTCAATGTTAACACCAACTAGTTTACGCCAACCTGGTTTCTGCTTACTTGAGTAAGGGTTATAATTAAATCTGTAAATTTGTGTACTCTATGCTTTGCAGTTCTAATTAAGGAAAGTAACACAAAAGATGCTATGTTCCCTCCCATTTAGTTATCCTAGTTTATCCATATACTTACAAACCAGGTGATAACCTATAACTTATGTAGCTTCTCAGAATTTGGAGGAAACATGTACCTTTTGAAGTGCTAAGCTTACACATCCCCAAACAGGGGATATGGGTCTAATAATATGTATTAAGAGTTATAATAGGTAATCCATATTATGGAAAGATTCCCTCTACAGTCATTTTCTAGAACTTCAAACCAGGTTCACTTCCCCTGGATTGTACTAGGCTTATCTTTTTTCTCTTTAGTTATCCAGGGTCACCCAAGAACAGCTTACCCTTTGTGGTATATCAACCCGATGTCTCACTTGAAACCACCCCGAAATAGCGGAAATAGTATACCTGGAACAAGAGGTGGAAAGGAATGCAGTTAGGGTTCTGGAAGAGGGATCTATTTAGCCTTGCCAGTTTGGGTAAGAAGACTATGATGGTGAAGCAGAGCTATCCCAGTTCAGTGGAAAAATCCCATTTCCTCCAGGGATTGCCGTTCACAGGCCGCTCCTTGTTCAGGGCATAGTGGTAATGATGACAGGCTGAGGCATGGGTTTGGAGGGGAGAAAGTGGTTCTGGTAGCAGTGCAGCCACCTGAGGTAGTGCCAGTGGCTGCAGCAAGGGTAATCTTGCTAATCAGCAAGCAAGGTATGAGCCATGTCCTCATCTTTCCGGGGAAGGGAGGAATTCTGTGGTTCAGAGCACTGAGTAAGGGATAGCTTAGCTGGCTCTGAGGATATAGTTACTGCATTGGTTGACCTCTCCCAGGCTTGTGTTCATGGGGGAACGTCTCTTATAAAAAATTGCTGAATCTTTGCTTTGTCCATGGCTCATTTGTTCTTTTCCAGAAATCAATCATGGGAAGGGCCCCAGTCACTGACATAGGTTCTAGAATGACCTTTTTTTTTGTGGAAGAAGCACAGTGGCTGTGAAAATTGGAGAGGAAAAGTCTCTTCTTTTCTGGGCTCCAGTTAGATCTATTTTTGTGATGTGAACTCTTGTGAGGTGCTTCACTCTAAAAGCTTATCCTATGATATCTCTTGATGCCCTTGTAGATGACTTTAAGCTCTCTTTCCTGTTTGGAAATAATGGGATATTGAAGTGGAAGCTGAGTTAATGTCATCTGGAGACAGCAGGGAATCTCTAAGGATTACTTTCACTCTTTGTTTACTTTAAATAAAAAAATGCCTTTGAGGTATCGATGGCAGGGTAAAGACACAATTAGAGGAATTGCTATCACCCCTCACTGGATTCTTTAATCATAGAATAAAGTTGTTGCTATAGGTCAATAGTCCTGGGGATAAAGTCTGTGATTCCTTTTGCTTATTACATTTTGGGACAACATTTTTTACACTTGTAGGATCTGACTTAGAGAAACTCAAAATGGTCAGGTTTCAGGTTTATGAAATGTTTATTAAAGTGCACAAAAAATTGGGAGGTGACTTAAAAGACAAAATTCTTTTTTACTAGATGGAGTTTCTTGAATTGACTTTTTAAAATGGCATGTAAGCAAGGAATTTCTCAAATATTTTTAGATTGGGGACAAATAAGAGTATCCAGTACATTGTTCCAATATAACTGACGTTGATTCTTTGTTGTTAATTTTATTTTGTTTTTCTTTTTAATTTAATTTTTTATTAGAGAAGTTGTAGGTTTACAGAAAAATTATGCCGAAAATACAGAGTTCCCACCATGAATCATTTGGATTACCCTCTAGTTTCAGTTTTTATAATACTGTCCTTTCAAAGAAAGACTTACCTGAGATTTTTGTAATGTTGAAATGTTTTATGCCCAATGTTGTTGACTTTATCTGTACAATAGCTTCAGACCTCCACTAACGTTCTACTCCTCACTGCTGTTCTGTTAACACTGCTTTTCTTCTCCAAAAATAGTCATTATTATAATCCTCTTAGTAGCCTTCTATCCCCACTGTTGCTCAGAGAGTACTATCCCATTGCTGTGCCAGTGCCTTTTCCTTTTTTCACACCCTCCAGTCTCCTCCTAATCACCCTTACCCAAATCTAAAAAAATCAATCTTAAGTTAATTTGATTTGATTCCTATTATCCTCAGTGGAAAGGAAGAATGGTGTTAGGAGTGGTAGAGGAGGATCATGTTACTTGTTGTACAACTATTTTCTTTTAGAATCTCGTTGAATACATAGTAAGCACAGATCTAGGAATATCCTTACCTATGCAGTGGTGAATACCAATGTTGAAAGCCTAGTGATCTGTGCCTAGTGTCTATCTTAATAAACTCCATATATGTTATGAACACATATCTTAATCATTTTTATAATCCTGCTTCCTTTTCTATGATGCTTCTTTGCAAAACTTAATTTCTTAACTCTTTAATGCTAAATAAGGTAGACATAAAAATAACTGCCCACCTTCAGCATTTTTTGAAGATTGCCCTTTTTTCTTGGAAGAGTCATTGAAATAGGATTGCCATACAGTAAAGACAAAATCACACGTTTCCCCCTACTTTGGCATAATTGCTGAAAAAACTAAATAATTAACATTGAAAGTGTAAGTAAAAATGGGGGCAGGGAGAAAAGCCAGAGTCTTGACTGCATCTTTCACACTATTAAATGTTCTGCTAGAATGACATTGACATCTGACAGGTTATTTTATTTATTTTTTTTTCTGGCGGGTTATTTTTATTAATGGAAATCTGCAAGGGAAAAGAGGCCCAACAACAATTGATATTGTTCAGTAGTCATAGAAATAGGGGTTTTAATAGTGGTTTTAAATTTCTGAACTGAAGAGTGAGATGTAGGTGAATCTCTCTTATGACTTTCATTATAAAAAATGCATTAAATGATTGTGTGAAATATATTCTGTTGTATACTATATAGAGAGAGATTGTTTGTCTCTGGGCATCTGTGCAAATGTTAGGATGTACAAATGTCAAATATACATACAAAGTGCTTACAGTGCATACATGTAGTAGTGACCAATGATTAATTTAATAATTAAACTAATTAGTCTAGACGGTTTCCTGCTCTCCCTGTTACTTCAGAAGGTTGTGGTGAAGAAGACTGACTTCCAAAGTGATTTAAGTGATGGTCAACTGAGAGTGGGAGGGCCATAATATATGAGACAGCCAAGAGGCAAAGGTAGAATGATGAACTGGTAAAAAGAATGAGGGCTACATATATTCTGATGAGGGAAGGGTCTACAGGAGAGTAAGAAGAGGTGAGGGCCCTTGAAGGAGTTGGTTCCAGGTCAATAGGATGACATGATCTTCCTGCAAAGTTTATGAAAGGATCATGTCACTGTGGAGAGAAGAGAAACCAAGTGTTGGTTTTTGTATTCCTACATTGTATTAGGAAGTCATTTAAACACACTATAGTCTCTAGAACTGCAGCATTTAGTCTCAGATAGTATTCTGTAACATAAATCACATACAAATGTAAAGATTTATGATATTAATTTATGCATTTTAGTTTTTTAGGAAGTTTGATCTTAAGTAATTACCATGACAAAGAAGAGGGCTAGATCAAAATTGGTGGAAAACAGCATCCAGCAGAGGAAATGCTGTTATCTGAAACACTGAACCTGGATTTCAAAACTGTTGGTTGGAACCATATTTCTTGCATCATTTTTTTTTTTTAATTCACCAAGCTGGATTTTGTCATTTTAATGTGGTAACATATATCAAAGAAAAAGAAAAAAGTGATCCTTGCACAGATCATCACTTGGGAAGAGGTCAGAGAAGTGAACTTTCGATGAGACTTTGGTGTGTTTATGATACATTTGTTCAGCCAATTCATTGATAGAGCTGACCTGACTTTTATTGTTTTTTTTTGATAGCATCTGATTACAACTCTGTGGGAATTTCTTCAAATGAAAGATAATTTATGGAACTTACTGATAAGACCACTTACATTTTTAAAAAAATGCTTTCTGTTGCTTTTAGATACACTCGGGAAAGGCCAAGATGTCCTAGGCTTCACTGTTAGTATTGTGCTTGCCCTGAAGTCAGTGACAGGGAGTCAATTCTAAATGACAGGAAACAGGGGTCTGCTATGGCAAGGTTGTTGATGGTGCTTCATTCAGTGATCACTGACTCAGAAAAAAAAGCCATGAAAGAGGTCATAGAAATGATGATGGAATTTTGAAGATTGATGAGGAAGAGTGTGGTTTTTATCATTGCCATAGTCTCCCCTTTATTTTAAAAGTTAGAAAAGAGCTTTTATTTCATCTGAATGTCAAATCAAAAGTAGTTAGTATTCATCAGACCACCCTTCTTCTTTCTAATGTCTAAGAATTTAAAGATCTCAGAAGTTACAGCTGAAGCTTTATCCTCAATTCCAAAGGCCCTGAGGTAAAGAAATTTTAAAATCTTCTCCACGTCAGCATTTACAAAGAATCTGGTACAAATCATCAACCATTTACCTTGGTATCACTTGTACGAGCACAAAGTACTAGGACAATTGTCAAGATGACTCTGAAATTCAGTCATGTCAGATCCATCTCCTGTTCTTCTACAATAGAATGAAAGACCCATAGAGAAAAAAGAACTAGTAAGTTACTCTTTCTTAATTTCAGACAGCTTTTGATTCTGACTCATGCAATATTCTCATTGACAAACAAGGAAAACACTTTTTTCACAAACTTAAGCAACTTAACAACAACAACAAAAAAGATAAAAATAAAACGTATTTGCATCTTTCTGAATTAATTATAATTACTCTTCTTTGTCACTAGGTGGTTTTTTTATGGGGGGTGTGTGTGGTCTGGGAACTAGATGTGTTTTTAATTGCTATGCTGAATTCTGGCTTATAAACATATCATAATTTTCAGAACTGTTCTTCTACTGACAGGTATTGGATGATTTCTAGTTTATCACTATTTTAAATAGTACATCTTAGAACATCTTTATACAGATTATTTTCTTCCTTTTTCTTTCTTTCCTTCATTTTTTTCCCTTTCTCTCTCCTTCCTTCCTTTTTAGGGTACTGGAATATTTCCTTAAATTCCTTATATGGCCAGATGGAATTACTGGGTCAAAAGATATGAGCAATACTATAGTTTCTGTTACATATTCCTGATTGTTTTGGACAAAGATGGAATCCATTATTAATAATGTCACAAATAGAAGTACAACCCAATCAATATTTTGTGTTTTTGTTAGTTAAGCAGTAGTACTTTGAAGCTGTTTTAATTAGCTTTATTTTAATTGCGTATTTTCTTTTTTAACTTTTTATCTTGAGCTAATTTCAAGCTTACAGGACAATTGCAAAAATATTACACACTGTACAGAGAACTTCAACATACCCCCCACACACATACCCAGATCTGCCAACTTTTAACATTTTGCCATATTTTCTACATCATTCTATAGTGTGTATCCATCTAACTATCCATCAATATGTCTGTCTATAGGTTGTGAATATCATGCTCTTTGAACACTTAGTATTTCTATATATCTTTCCTAAGGAACAAGGATATTCGCCTTAAGTACAGTTTAAGAAATTTAATGTTGATACAAAATTTACAGCCTATATTCCAATTTGTCCATATGTCCCAATAATGTCCTTTTGGGCCTTTAATTATGTATTTTTTTTCAAAATATATCTGATTCTTTCTTTTGACCACTTATGAGTGAGTTTTTATATGTTGCTCTTACGTAATTATATCCTTTTTTCCAGACTTTCGGACAGCAAGTTTTTATCAGTTTTTCTCAATTTGTTGTTTTCCTTTTTATAATTCTTTATTCATTTCAGTAAACTGATATTTTAATTTTTTTCTATTTTTTCTCTGAGATATTTCTTTAATCATCACTAACGACTAATTTTCTTGTTTCTTTCCTTTATTTAAAATATTTAAAAATTTCAATTACTAATATTTAATATTTAATGTAAAATATTTTAATATTTGAACTTGTCATACAAATATATAAGTATATGGTGCCAGATAAATCTTGTATACTAGTTCTGTTATCCCAACATTTCCTAAATGATGATTCCTTTCCCCAACGTTGAATTATTACTGATTTCTAGCTTGCTATATATTTAACAGATATTGTCCCATTCCATAGGTTATTTTTTCTCAAGCCTCTCCCGTATTACTTCGATTAATCTTCACTTTATGATAGCCATAAAATGATTATTGCCGTCTCATTTCTATATATATATTTTTTGGGGGGTAGGGTGCATGGTCCAGGGATTGAACCTGGGTCTCCCGCATGAAAGGTGAGCATTCCACCACTGAACCACCCGTGCACCCCTTCTATATACATTTTATCAGGCTGGGAATCACTGAAAATACAGAAGGGTTTTAATTGATATTGTAGTAGATTTATTTTTATTTAGGAGTTTTATATCTTCTCTGTGCTCAGTTTTATCAGCTTGAAGTACAGCTTTTTATTTATGTCTTCCTTTATTTCTACCATAGGTAATTTGTCTCTTTCCTTAAATGTTATGTTTGAATGAAAATAATGTCTAAATATTTCAAAGATTTTTACCTTTTATTAAGGGGATTTTTATTTTTCACTGAATCTTCTAGTTAGATGTCACTAGAATTTAGGAATGCACCTTTGTGAATCCCACTGAGGTGTCTGGTTGAAGTCTGAGTTTGTTACTGGTAGCTTTGCCTAGTTCATGAAGATTTCCTGCTTGGAGCTTGAGTTTGAAATGAAGTTTGAGTGAGAGAACTAAATGCTTTGACAAATTGGGTAAGTATATTCAGTGCTGTAAGAATAAAGTTAGGTAGGAAATGGAGAAAGGTTATGATATGTTCCTGGGAAAATGGTTACTGGGAGCAAGAAAGTGACTGAATATAGTAACCAAATATTTCAGAAATGGTAAATGAGGAACCCATGATAAAATAATACAGAGTAATTAAGCAAAGTTGGCTTTGTAGTGGTCAGAGGAGGAGACTGCTAACATATTTATTCTGAATTTTAGGAGCACCAGAAAAGCTCGTCCCCTTGCCTGCAAGTATATATTCCATTTACTACTTAAGGCTGAGCATTTTTTTTAGTTAAAGATGTCTTTGGCCTTGTGCAATGCAAATATGCCTGGCAGGAAAAACACTTTATACTCCTTATAAACTAATTTGTTCTACTTTGAAATTTGGCTCAGAGTAAGCTCTGCCATGAAATTAAGTATCATATGGAGTTATCTAGGGGCTATTAAATAACTTTAAGTACAGAAGTTTCTGTAATTGTTTCCTTACTTTCCTCTTCATAGTTTCATTTTAAATCACGAGTGGAGAATTACTAGAATATATGAAACCTTTTGTCATGGTCAGGTTCATGTGTCAACTTGGCCAAGTGTTGGTACCTGTTTGTCTGGTTGGGCAAGTGCTGGCCTGTGTGTTGCGATGAGGACATTTCATAGAATTAAATCATGATCACGTCAGCTGCATCTATGGCTGATTCCATTTGTAATTAGCAAGGGGAGTGTCTTCTGCAATGAATGATGCTTAATCTAATCACTGGAAGCCTTTTAAGGAGGATTCAGAAGAGACAGGCCCTTCTTCCTGCTTCGGCCGGCGAGCCTCTCCTGTGGAGTTCGTCCATACCCTCCATTGGAATCATCAGCTTCACAGCCTGCCCTACGGATTTTAGACTCTGCATTCCCATGGTTATATGAGACATTTTTATAAATTTTATATTTGTGAGTGTTTCCTGTTGATTCTCTTTCTCTAGAGAACCCTAACTAATACACCTCTTAAACTATCACCTCTAACAAGTGTCAATAATCTTTGAGATATTTTACCCTGTAAGGAACAATGGCAAAAAAATGAAATGCACTTACTTTTGCATCAGGTTTTTCCTACAGGTGTTTAGAATTCAGGTTTTCTCTGATCTTGTCTCTTATTCTATTTGCTTTCATTCCTTTGAAAAATACTTAAAATTTGTGATCTGTTTATAAGCACTCTTTCTTGCTTTCACTACCATTCTGAATTTATTCTTGTGAAGTATTTTCTTTCATTTAATTAGATTTGGGATGAGAAGGGGTCTAGGCATGTATATACTCTTCTAGGCATGTATATACTCTGTCATCTCAATCTAGTCTATTTATTTTTTTATATATATGAATATTACCTGTCAATGTGTGATTGACTCAAAGCGTTATTAAATATTGGAACATTGTTTATTGTTTTCTTTACTAGAAATAGACACATTTCCAGGTCAAGTACATTAGAAAGTATAGAATATGTTAAGTTGATTTTTCAAGTCAACCCAGAATTTAAAAGAATAAAATGGAATGTGACATATTAATGACTACTGTTGTCATGGAGATGAAAGCTGACATTGATAACAAAATTTATCACTGGTTTGTATTACATGTAATTTGTGGACAGTTTTGATATAGTTCTGTTTATGAGATGGTAGGTTGCGTTTGTATGATTTGATTTATGTTACAATATTCTGTATTCTGTTTTCTTTTCTTAAGTTAATACACAAGCAATTTTCAAAGTTGCTAAGCAGAGGCCAGGCTGGTGGCCTATAGGCTAAATCCGCCTGCAGACATGTTCTGTTTGACCCTCATGCTATTAGCTAACTCAGTGTTGTTGTTTTTTAATTAAATTAATTGCCAATATGTGAAAGTAAAGATATTTCACAAATAAATCCTGACTTCCAGCATCTCTTGAAAAATCGGAAGGCTGGGCAACATGAGTTCCACATTCCTTTATGGCAGTAAGTGACTGCAGGTGAGTAGTGGCTGCCTTTGCCAGCTAATAGTTCACTGACATCGTTATCATTCCCTGTTGTATCTGAGACCAGTCTGCTTCGTGCTTGATCCTCTATTCATTTTTTGACCCCTACTATGTAGTTTAACCATTATTTTAAATTAGCATGAAACATTCATGGAGTAGAAGTAATATAATGATCAGATTGCTTTATTTTTTTCTTTTTTTAAGTGTAATATGCTGTGAGTTTCAACCTTGTAAACATATTTTTCCACATTGGGGTTATGACTTCAAAGCAGAAATACAGAGTTAAAACATGAGAACAGGTATATGGCTTTTAATAAATATACAAAGCACCTTCCCGATAAAAATGGCTAATGTTAAAAAGTTAAGTTAGAAAGAAGTCCCATGAAGAAGTCAGAAGGAAGTGTGCTTTCCTCTCCACAGGGTCTCTCAGTGTCCTTGTGGGGGTCACATCATTTAGGTCTGCTTTTTCCTTTGCTTGTCCATTTAGCAATCAAAAGTGGGTTGGTGCGTATAGAAACAGCATAAAGGGAGCCAAGTGGTCTTGAAGGAGATTTCATTACACCATAATAAGTACTGATGTAGTCAACTTACTTCATAATAGAGAACGTCTGTTTCTCAAAATCATAATGCCTGCTGAGTCAGTATCCAGTTCCTTTGGACACTGCTATGCAAATACTGCCAAATTCTTGTTCTTTGCAACCCCCCACCCCTTTCTAGAAAATCCGTTTATACTGCCATTTTTTGTTAGCACATTCTTTCTTCATACAGATTTCAATAGCATTAGGTTACAGATTTATTTTATTTTATTTTATTTTTGTGTGTCGTATTGTGGCAGTCACATTTCCTTCTTTTTCCATATGAATATCCTGTTATTGCAGCACCATTTGTTGAATTTTTTTTTGTCTTTCTTTCTTTCTCTTTGTTTGTTTGTTTTTGGGAAGTGCATGGGCCGGGAATTGAACCCAAGTCTCCCACATGGCAGATAAGAATTCTACCACTGAACAACCTTTGCATCCCCAGATTTATTTTAAATGTTTTCCTGAGATATTTAATCACCTTATTGAACTTGGGGAAGAGGAACCCAAATAGCCTTTTTATGGTGGATGGCTTACACAAATGACTAATATCATCCGTTATATGTTTATCCTTTCTAGACTCATGTTCAGTTTCATCCTAAAAGTTCTGGGTATACTTTGTTCTTATATGCTGATTAAACTGACATTTGTGTAATGCTTCATACTTTGTCAAACGTTCACATATATCATGTTATTTTATCTCATTTGGTCCCCATGCCA
>PVIY010055819.1:0-13572 GCA_004026745.1 Myrmecophaga tridactyla | reverse complement strand
GTTGCATAAGACACCTTTATAAATCTCATATTTACAGATCTCTCCTGTTGGTTCTGTTTCTCTAGAGAACCCTGACTAATACACCAGTCCACGGGGTGTTTGAGAGTAATGAGATGAAGTGCACGGTGCTTAGCAAAAAAGCAGACTCTCAATTAATATGCATCTATTTTTTTTGCATGATCAGGCACTGGTAATTGAACCCAGGTCTCCGGCATGGTAGGCAAGAAATCTGCCATTGAGCCACTGTTGCACCACCCTGCATATGCATTTAATTTCCCTACTCATTTAAATGTACATCTTTATTAGAGTGAAAGAGTGGGGCATAAATTTCCTCCTCCACTCTGGGTTGCCTCTTTGTCAGAAATTCTTATGTAAAAAGTTTGGGAAGGGCTCAGTGGCAGAATTTTCATCTGCCATGCTGGAGAACTAAGTTCAATTCCTGGAGCCTGTTCATGCACCAAAAAAATAAAAAATAAAAAAAAGTCTGGGGAGATCACACCTTTTTTTTTCCTAGATAATTCTTGCATCTGCATCCATCTTCTCTACCCAGACCCTGCACTCCAATCTAATGGCAATGATGCCAAAATTCAGGTCCATGGTTGCTCTGAACTCTTATGCGCATGGAGGCTAGTGATATGTGAAGAATCATTACAGTATGCCAAGTTTCATTTTAAAATCCATAAGTATGGCTTTTTAAGACAAAAACAAACTACTTCACCATCCTGGGGCGGGACATAAATCATGTATTTTTATCACTTCAACAGACCACCAGAAGATGAGCTCTAATATTTCAAAGGTGACAAGCAAATCTATATGAATGAATTGCAATTTGAGCCCCATTATTCTTGAGCTGATATATACAGCACTGGGCTTTATAGATGTTTCTCTAACTATGTTAAATAAAAACGCAGGTCCTTTTGTCACCAGTATCTAATCCTATAGGAGTTTTTGATAGTCTTAAGCAGCCTGAGCCAGAGGCTGTATCAAGCTGTGGGTTCTGGCTGGGAGCAGAATGCTGCTGCCCTTTGGGGGGGCTCTGAGCCACTAGAGCCTAAAGTGTGAAAATGTTAGGATTTGATTTAAAAGAGCCAAGGAAGCAGCATTTTACTGGGCAGCATTGCTATTTTAACAGAGAGTGTAATACCAGATTAAATGCCATGAATGGCATTGAATTTTTGGAGATCTGTTTGTTTCATTGCATGTATATCTAATGTAGTCATAGGATCAAAGCATTACTAAATGCTAGAACTGGCATCGTGAAAAGAGTGCCAACTTGGGAATTAGACTGCTTGGATTCAAACCTGGGCTCTATGCTTATTGACTTTGTACCTTGGGAAGTGACCTCATCTCTGGGTCTCACTTTGCTCATCATGAAATGGAGATACTTACCATCTAGAGTTAATCTGGAGGAATAGATTAGATGATGAGATACTACCTGTGGAGTACCCAGCATAGTATCTGATATGTAGAAAAAAAAATAGATTTTGGGTAATTTCCAAGGCTGGGGGTTGTTCTAGTATTTTGCTATGAGGTATGTACTATTGACCTCTTATTCATCATGGTATCACCCTCTGCCTAATGATGTGTTGGTTTCATCCATTCATCCTTCAAGGAGATATCTTCACCTTCACCTTCACCTAGAAGGGCTTTCTAGACCAATTCCTTTAGCTTGGGCTGGACTTGATTTTGTTGGAATTCTACCTTGAAGGTTCAGCCTCAGGCTTAGCCTCTTCTTGCCTCCTGGTGTTTGGATGAATATCTCATTGAGATATTCTCCCATTGCTGGGGAGATCCCCTTTGGGCAGAGCACCATCATTAACTGGGCAAAGGCCACATCAGGGCTTAGGGGGACCCCACTCAGTTTCCCTCTCTGTGTCTCAGTTCATTCATTCATTGGGGAATGATGGTTGTTTTTTTTTTAAGTAATTATTCATTACCTTTTAGGGCCTTTTGTCTGTAAACAAAAAGGAGCATTTCTCCTAGGTTCATTAAAAAAAAATCTCAGTTGTTTGCTATTTCTCAAGATTGTTTCTCAGGCTATCCCAGCTCTCTGAAAATATTAATTCTATGTTGATTCTTTCTATAATCAGATTTGTTTTTGAAGCACTCTTGAGTCCTATTGAAACTGTCTCGGCAGGACTGTGCCTTTCACTGAGGACGGGGAGGCAATTTTCCTTTTGGCAAATGTTACCATTCCATCCCCCAACTCCATCCTGAAACCGTGGAAGTTGCCAATTTCTTCCTTTCTTTCATCATCCTCTCTCAAGATCCCTAGAAGGATGACTCCAAATGCTTTACTTTCTCCCCTCCCATTTATATAGTGAGGTAGATTTTAAATCTGGTGGTTACAGGATGAAGGATAAGCAACATAGATGAGGTTATGATGGTTTAGTTTTCTGATAAATACGCCACCTTTTTAGCTTTATTTTGTTGCTGCCTTTTTTCTGGAGCGGTGCCAAGAAATTATTATATATGCAGAAGCCAGAATTCCCAATGCTGTGGAAGGAAACCTACTCAAAGATACATGAACAGAGCAGCAGGGATGATTGGCTCTCGGTTCTGGGCTCTGGGGTGATTCAAAGGGAACAAGGGTTATGTAATTCAGTGTGAGAAATTCTCTCTGGAGTTTTCCAAACATCTCTGTCCAGTTTTTGAAACTATTTTGATTCAGGTCCTTGTAATTCTACTAAACAAGGCAATAACTTGGCTGGTTTGAGTCAAAATAGGCTCATTATAGCCAACTGACCCCTTCAAATCTAGATAAAGGAGGCGGCTTCTCAGCAGTTATCCCCTGGCCTAAGGGAAATGAGCCCGAAATTTCCCTCTGGCAGGAGTTGACGGGAGGACAGGCAGCCATTCTTTGCAGTCAGTGGCCTGATTGGCAGCTGTTGCCCCGGGGCTGAAGACTGAATTGTTTCTAAGACAAATCTTGACCAGTTTCTCATCTTAAAGAATGACTGGGCATCTCAGCAGAGTGTGATGGAGTTCAGTGTGGCTGCATCTCTGTGAGTAAAATACCAACGTGATTTCACCTTTAGTTTGTCCTGCTCATTCCATTCTCTCCACTTCAGCCAGAGTCGTATTTTTAAAACAGAAATTGGATTGTGTCATTCTCCTGATTACATTCCAAACCCCTTTACATGGTTTACCAGGCCCAGCAGGATATGCCCTAGCTTACCTTTCCAGTTTCATTTCAAATAGGCAAAATCCCTTTCTGTGTCCACGTCTTCTCAAACATTCTCCTCTGTCTGGTGTATTATTCCTCTACTCTTGACCTGTTTCAGTTCTATTTCCGATTTTATGTGAAACATCAGTTCCATAGAGAATCCTTCTCTGACCCTCTCAACTAGACCAAATCCCTCTGTTAAAAGTCTCACATTTCTGGGGGAACTTATCACAGGTTTTGTTCAATGTCTATGTTCCTTGTCAGGCTGTAAATGCCACTATGACATTTGTTCATTGTTCTACCTCAGGGCTTGGTAAGGGGCTAGTTAATGTTCTTTGAAGGTACATGACTGAATGATTCTACCACTTCCAGGCTCTACAAGGTAAAAAGGTGAGCCTCTGCGGTTTCACTTCTGCTTCTCCCATTTCTGTTCTCTGCCTGGTGAATTCCAGTGCATCTTTCATCTTTTAGTGTTCTTCCTTGATATGCATTTCTTACCCTGTCTCCGTGGCAGGGTAGGCTCAATGGCTTGAAATAACCAAGGTGTATTCCAAGCTTCTGCAGCATGTTCATCATGACGTGGCTGCTGGGCCTGTTTCTCGCTCAGAGCCAGGCTGGTGGAGTCTCCACTTCCATACTGCCATGATTTCCAAGGCAAGGTAAAGAGAAGGTGTTGCATCGAATGCTGGCTCTTCATGTTTCCACTCCGAAATGATATGCTTCCTCTTAGATTTCACGCTCAATTCATACAGTCATGCTTAACTACAAATAGAATGGGAAGTTCAATCTGACCATGTGCCCTGAAGAAGGAGCTCTGCTAATTAATGAAAAGTAATAATGTCAACCAGCCTCCTCCAATAAGTGGCTTTTCCTGGTGTTCCCGTCCTCTTACTTCCAATGATCTCACTCTCTCATAGTCATACCAGAGGCTTTGTAATCAATAATAACTAAATCACCTCCAAGTTTTGTTGATAACTAAATCAACACCAACGTCTCAGTATAAGCCATATCATTTTCTGAGTCCATCTCCCAGCTTTCCAGCTTGTACAATGTAGTAAGCTCCCTGTAACCATGCCTTTATCATATACGTCTAATATTCTTGTTCTCCATTTGCTTTTATTGTACACTGTCTTGGATCATGGCATTGTGTGGATAGAATATTTTGTGGTTGCCTGAGTTATTTCCATAATTTCTGTGTTTTGTTGTTATTTAGTGGTGATGGAAGCTTTGCTAACTGTAGGCTGCATTCTAGAACTTCAGTTACTCCATAATAACTTATAGAGTGACAATAATTTATAGACTGACTGACCTTTGGCTATATGAAGAATCTCATGATATTTCTTGTTTTTTTTTTAAGGAAATAAACCAACTACTGTTACTTTTAAAATAGATAAATGAGATTTCTCATGACTTATAAACATTTTTAAGTTTGATTTCTGTAGGTAAAAGTATTAATACTTCAACGATTATCTCACTGTATTTGACTAATTATCATTGTCAATGTGCTTTAATGAAGTAAATCATAGTCTAATAAGAGATTGACTTCTTAGTTCAAATCCTGAGCCTAGCTGGTACTGACTGGATCACTTTGCAGTAGGTGATATAACCTCTCTAAGCTTCAATTTCCTGGATTATAAAGTGAGGGTAGTGATTATAGCTTGCTCATGGAATTATGTGAGGAAAAAATTTATGCATATAAAGATATAAAATGTTAGATTCAAAACTGATCCTTATAGCAAACTGACAAGGATGCTGGAACTCAGAGTGATTAGAACAAGTCAGTGCTAATAACTAGCAGAACCAGAATTAAGACTCATATCTTCTATCTTGGGTTCTCATCCTGTGCTTATCTCCCTCCCTCTCCCTAACCTTCATGCATAAGCAATGTGAGTAAAATGAATATAAAGCCGTTTTTACAAATGTAATATCCAGAAGAAACCAAACCCTCTACTTAAAGTTGTACATTAATTAAATCCTTATCATAAACTTATCATAAAGGCAAGTGATACTCTGACCTCCATTCCAAACAAAATAGTATCTTTTGTTGACTCACCCCATTATTCTATCACATGGGATGAATCCCCAGATCAAGGGATGAAAGACATTAATTTGCATCTGACAACAGCTGCTGTATTCACAGTACAACATGGGTGAAAATGGCTATACTGTCATTTTGTAGCAGATGGATTAAAGCATGTCTTAGTAAGGCACACAAACAGAGGGGGGCTGGATTCCTTGATCTCTGTGATGAAGGCTGCACCATGTCCAGTGGACACCCAATTAATATTAATTGGTATCAACTCAGCAGACAAAGAAATCCTGGATTTTGGACATTTGAATAGACCATCCTTCTTGCTAAGGGATTAATACTAGTTGACCCAGTTGTCTTATTTCTGGGATTCTCAACTGTTGCATCTTTTTGGAAATACTTTACATTCAGGATGGGATCTAATACACTAGCTGAATTTATACTTAAGCTGTTGTGTTCAACATGTCTTGCTTTTCCGGCTTCAATGGGAATTTCCTTTTCTAATTTCATTCATTACTCTGGTTGTTCAATCATTTGACTAATTGTGACATTGCTTCCTTTTTTTACCCCTTCAGATATTGATGAGTGTGCAGCTAAAATGCATTACTGTCATGCCAATACTGTATGTGTCAACTTGCCTGGATTATATCGCTGTGACTGTGTCCCAGGATACATCCGGGTGGATGACTTCTCTTGTACAGGTAAGCATTGAGAAGCAATGATGTTTTTCTAATTCAGTCCTTCTCTGCACTCCATCTGTGATATTACACTTAGCTCATAAAGCACAAAGTACTGTTTTACCTAAATAGCTTTTCTCTTGCATTATTACACTCTCAATATTTGAGAAAAAATAATAATAAAATAAATTTTATCTACATAATATTCCCCCACTCCTAGTATTTCTGTCTGCATGTGCATGCTTGCCTGGGTATGTTGAAATTGAAATCCCAGTTGCCTATAGTAACACTGAGGTACTTAGAGAGATCAGTTCCCCAAATAGAAGAGTTTCTGATTACTTTCCTTCCAACACAATGAAATGTTTTTGAAGGTAACAAAAGATACTTTGCTCTCATTGGGAAAGACCAGGATAAATTTAAAAGGGGGGTGGCAGAAGTACCTGGTGGACAAGGATTGAGCATATGGAAGTTGGTCAAGACTATTTTGATTGCGATTTGCTAAATGCTGGTTCCCCTCTTCTCCTTTGTATCACTGCACTATGACCTCTAAACTTGGACTCCCAGGACTGCGGTCAATGTCTGGCTTTGTGGGGCCTTTGGTTTGGGGTCACAATAGACTTCCTACATGTATGTGGAGGCATGAGTAGTAAATTGGGTAAGCGTGGTAGAAAATTATGTCTTTCTTCCCTTGGATCAAATGTCTTTAGGGAAGACATTTCCCAAACCTGGTTAGAAAAAGGCCCCTTGAATTCAAGATCTCAGTCATGTTGAATCTTTTCCTGACTCCTGCAACTTTCTCTTTGCCATAAAGTAATTGCAAAAACTGAATTTTTCACTCAGATTGTGATGTGATGCCACTCTTTTCTTAATGTATTTTATTCTGAATGACCTTTTCAAAAGTGCAGGTAGTTGAAAAACTTAGGGAAATACGTTAGCAAGTCCAAATACATTTACCATTGATATTTATAAGTTATTGCTCTTCAGCTATGGGGCAAGGATTCTCAGATTGATTCAGATTCACAAAAGGCCAAATATTGTTCATTTATCTTTTCTACAGTCTATTAAAATTGCTAGGGAAGCAAGATAGGGAATACTTAAGCATAGCATGGGGAGACCTAAATACTTTAAGGGGACAAAACTCTTTTGGATCTGTAAACAGAAACAATCCAAGAAAGCCATGAAATTATGGGTGACTATCACCCTGTTCTTAATAGAAAGTCCTGGTGTTGACTTATTTTAGCCCTAGGATTAGAAGGAGCTGGGACTACCCTGCAGAACACAGTGAAGCCACATCATACTCAATGAAACTTAATCGAGTCCTGCTGTGTGGAAGATGGTATTGAAATTATATCAGAATGCTTGCCTCTGCCTTCTTTCTTCACCGAGGAAGGCAAGGGCTGCTGCTTCCTGAGTGCCCTTTATGGACAGGTGCTCTGCCAGGTGATATGTATATGGAACAATGTAGAAAATGTGTAATTTTAAGAACTGGCTCCAGAATTCCTTTTAGAAAGGGAACCATCTTTTAGTTTTGCTTTGGATGTGTGTGTATGTGTGAGTTTTGCCTGAAATGAATAGAAACATTAGAAAGAACAAAAGAGAAAAAAAACAAGGAGAGAAGAGAGGAAATAGTCAGAGACCAGAAGGGTGGGCACCATGGAGGGCAGAGATCCAGTGAACACCATTCAGTTTTGAGGGCTAGAAATATTTCACATGAGGTGCCTTCCTTGCTCTGCTCTACAGTGTACAAAATGAGTCCTCCTCATGACCCTAAGAGCTTCTCCAATGTCAGCCCCATCCTGCAAGCTGTGTGGGTGAAGCCCCCACCCTTCCCTGTCATGGAACGAGATATAACGTGGTGGAAAACAGACCTGGTACATGTGGTTCTCTGGGACCTCAGAGGCCAAGGTGACCATTGAAAAGTTACCATTCCTATCCCCTGTAACCCTAACACACACTTTATACACTCATGCATCACTATTACCTGCAGGATGCAGAAATCTTAACGATGCTTTGGACTTCCAAAGTCACAGAATTTAGAGTAATATCTTTTCTTTAAAAACACTTAAACACTTCCCTTGAATCCAGATTTCTTCTTACTTATTACCCCATTTCTTTTCTTCTCTTCACAGAGAAACTTCCTGTTCTAATTATCCATGATTAGTATCTTCATTTACTAACCTCACATACCCTTCTTAACCCCTTCTAACAGTTTTCCATACTCTCCATTCCACTGAGACTGCATTTGTAATGGTCAACAACGGTCTTTGCCAGATCTACTCTTCTGATCTTATATGACCTCTCTGCACCATTAAGTAGAGATGACCACACCTTCTTCTTTGAAACGCTTTCTTTTCTTGCCTCTGTGACATCACATTTCCTCATTTTCTTCTATCTCACTGGACCCTTCTGCTTATTGTCCCTAGCTGTTCTTCCTCTTATGGTGACATTTAAAGGTTGGATCACCAACGGCTGTGCCCTGGGTCCCCTGTTTACATGTATATTACTTGTAGACACCTCATTTAATGTTGTGACTTTTACAGGATCTCTATGTCAGTACCTCCTAATATATCTTGAGAGCCGATTTTTCTCCTAAGCTTCTGCATATATTTCAACTTGACTTCTACACATGGATATTTAATAGGCAAATCATACTTAGCATGTATCAGACAGAACTCTTGGCTTCTTTTCACCTCTACAAAGCTTCCCAATGTCAGCAGACAAAAGCACCATCTATCCAGTTTTTCATGTAAAAAGTCTAGGCGTTAGACTTGCTTTCCTTTCCTTTCAGTCCAGTTTTAGTCTGCTAACTGGTTTTGCTGATTCTACCCCTTACACTCTGTCTATCCACTTCTGAACATGTCCTCTACCACCACATTGTGGGCTTCTGCAATGTCCACTGAGCTGAATTTTCTGCTTACAGTGTTGCTCCGCAAAACCTATTCTTCACATAGCATCCAGAGCAATCTTTTTAAAACAGAAATCGTGCAAACCTGCTTAAAATTCTCACGTGGCTTCTCAACACACAAAAAATCAAGCCCATATTCCTTATTTTGACACAAAACCCTATGTGAGTTTTCCCCTTTCTTTCTCTGACTTTATTTTATATCATTTTGTACCATTTTCCTCTTTGCCCATTATGCAGTAGCCACCTGACCTGTGTTTTGTTCTCCAATCAAAAAGATTGTTTCTGTCTTAGGAAATTTGCATAAGACTTTGCCCTTTCCTGGAATTCATTTCCTTCTGGTATTTGCCTAGCTGGCTCCTCCTTATCAGCTAAGATCTCAATGTTAAAATGATCAACTCTGGTTTTCCTGATTAATGTAAATACCCATGTGTTTTTTTCTGTCACCACTTGATGTTAATTCAATGATCACTATCTGTAATTTTTCTTAATCTGTAATTGTTTTCTGGTTTCTGCTAGGGTGTAATCTCTGTGAACAAGGACCTGTTTCCTTTTGTTCACCGCTGTGTTTTGTCTACTTAGTACATTGCCTGCACAGAGCAGTATTCAGTAATATTTGTTGGATGAAAGAATGGATAAAACTGTTAGGCTTTGGGCAGATTACTTTTCTGAACCTCACTTCTAAAATATTGCTCATGTATGCCATACCTACAGGTTATTGTGAACATCAAAAAATATATGTGAAAATATCTAGTATGGCATTTGTATTAGTCAGGATATTCTGCAATGACAAATAAACCCAGATGAGAGTTGTATTAGTTAGGGTTCTCTAGAGGAACAGCATCAACAGGGAACACTCGCAAATATAAAATTTATAAAAGTGTCTCAGGTGACCACGGGAACTCAGAGTCCAAAATCCGCAGGGCAGGCTGTGAAGCCGACAATTCTGATGGAGGGTCTGGATGAACTCCACAGGAGAGGCTTGCCAGGTGAAGCAGAAAGAGAGCCTGTCTCTTCTGAATCCTCCTTAAAAGGCTTCCAGTGATTAGATTAAGCATCACTCATTGCAGAAGACACTCCCCTTGGCTGATTACAAATGGAATCAGCTGTGGATGCAGCTGAAGTGATCATGATTTAATTCTATGAAATGTCCTCATTGCAACAGACAGGACAGCACTTGCCCAACCAGACAAACAGGTACCACCACTTGGCCAAGTTGACATATGAACCTGACCATGACAAAAGTGATTTAAAATAACAGTCTTATTTCTCGCTCATGCTATATGCCTGCCATTGACTGACAGTGGTGCTCTACTCATCATTTGTACTTGGAAATACAAGCTGATGGAATAGTTACTGCCTTGAGCATTGCTAGTCACCAATATAGGGAAAAGAGAGCCTGGAGGGTCTTGCATCAGCCCCTGAATTTTCTGACCAGGAAGTGTTGCATACCATTTCCACTCACAAATCATTGACTATACCTAGTCAGCAATCCCCATCCAACAACAAGAGGACAAGGCAAGGCAGCCCTACTACATGCCTGGAAGGGTAGCGAACCAGAAATATTTGGTGAATGGTGTTAAGGAATACCATAGGGACTGACACATAATAGACTTCTGACCAATATAATTTTCTTTGTTATTAGGAGCTGTTGATTAAGATAATCTTTTTTATAACAGCAGTTCACTATTGATGGGGAAGGTATCACAAAAAAATAATTATATTAAGCACATTGTTCTAAGTGCCATGAAAGAATCACAAGCAAAATGTGGTAAGAAAAATGGTCCTTGATTTCCAGGATGGAGCATTTAGAATGTATTCTGCAAGCCCCGAAGAACTACTGGAGTTTACTAAGGCATGTTACCATGGCAGTGGCTGCATTACACTGGAATTTTATAGTGAGGAATATGGATTGGAAAGAGAAGAGCTAGGAGGCAAGCATTCTTCTTAGAGGTCATTTGTTCTCGAGGCCAGATTCAGGGACTCTGGTGGACATTTTATAGTAGCCCTGAGTCTCCAGAACTCTGTCATTTACTTTGGTTCTTGAAAATATGCCTATTAGGTCAAATATGCTCTTTACTTTCGAAGACAGAGCAAGTCCTTACTTCTAATCTCTGCCATAGTAGTTGCTCTGTTCTTATTTCTAATCTTTTCTTAGCAAAGAAGAATTCCAACAAGAGATTATTTGCATATGTAATAAACAATAGATGTCTGTCACAGTAAGGTGTCTTTTCATATGTTTCCTTTACAGAAGAAACTTTACTAGGAGAAATTAACAGGTCTAAAGGAATCCCTTGTTTGCTCCAAGTGCCTGATACAGCATTTCTCATTATCAGAATTTATGAAGATCATTCTAGTCTGTCCAAATCAATTAGTAGCAGCTGCCATTGGTCAGTTTTTTTCTGTATGTATCAAGGCCACTTCTTTTCTTTCGTTCTGTGGCTGTAGTGCATCATTTAGTCTGATATTAACATTTTAGAAGTCAGTAGTCATACTGAAAAGTTCCATTTGACCAAAAATTAATGAGCCTAGAATGAAAGAAGCTATATCAATTTCAATGATTCATTGATTTATTGTTACATGACTCATTCGGTCATTCATTCATTCACTCATTCATGTATCCAGTGTATAATTATTGTCCTTCATAAGTGTTAGGAAATATGCCCACCTAGATGAGTGAAAACATGATTTCTGTGCTTACAGAGATCATGGTTAACTATGCAATATCTTCAAACGAGAGAACCCAAGTTCATTCACCATTGGAAATGATCCAGTGCTTTCCAAATTCTTAGTAGAGTTTAGATACATACTTTGTATTTAATCCCATGCAGTAGTTGTTCTTTGACCTAAGAAGGAAACTAGAATAGCTTTTCTTGGTTCTCTGCTCCCAAGAAGGGTCCTTTCAAAAGACTGAACTTAAGACAGTAGATGCCAAGCTATGGTGCTAGAGGAGAAAGGCAGTGTGTTCAAGAGGGAAAAGAAACTTTAGACCTCTCCAAAACTCTTTATTGTTAAAAACTGAAAATGTATATTAGGATATAAGAAACCTCAGAGGGTTCAACATAAAGAATGATTTCCTAGAACTTAACAGTGTGCTAAAACTTTATTTAAACAACTCAAACGTATTGATCCCAGAATTGGAATGAGGGCTTGTAACTCTCAATAGCTTAAGGTAATACCTCTATACATCCCAGAGTATATTGGGCAGTTAATTAAAATAATTAAAGTATTGGCAAAGTCCCTTGAGAGACAGAGTAAAAATATGAGACTCTTAAGCCAGGGAAACCCCTGATATGTTCTCAAATATTAGGGACTCCTGAGTCAATAGACCAAAACCCTTGATCTTGAGGCTTGCTCTTGTGACGCTTATTTATGTAGCAAAGAAGCTAAGCCTACCTATAGTTATGCCTAAGAGTCACTTCCAGAAAACCTCTTTTGTTGCTCAGATGTAGCCTCTCTCTGAGCCTAACTCTGCAAGGAAAATCATTACCCTCCCCACTACGTGGGACATGACATCCAGGAGTGAAAGTCTCCCTGGCAATATGGGAGATGACTCCCAGGGATGAGACTGGCCCTGCCACCTTGGTGTTGACAACACCTTCTTGACCAAAAAGGGGGAAAAGTAACAAAATAAGGTGGCTAAGAGAGTTCAAATATAAGCTATTCTTAGGCAAATTTTAGCTAGATGTTGCTAATTACCACAGTTTGCCAACCCCCAACCAAAACCGTTTCATTTCTGTTACTCCTAAAGAACACCTAGGTCTCTATCTGAAATTCTACAAAAGTTTCATATACTAAAATTGCTTTCCAGAAACCTACAACCTCTAGATGGGTTCCTAGGCCAGATAAGTCCTGAACCCAGAGGGGCCAGCCTCTCCAAGAATATCAGTTAGCTCTATTCCCCCATCCTGTATTATTTACAGCCCTTTCCAATATGAAAAAGTTTGAATGGGCATAGCCCAAATACCCCTAGAGATTGGGAGAAAGATCAGAGGGGAAGGTTGAGTTATAACAGCGAAGATAGGATTTAACAAATGGGTATGACTACTGAATTATTATATTGATTTTTCTTTTAGTCTCCAGTGTCTTGGAACAGCTAGAAGCTGCTGGGGGCGGGGAATGTTTCCTTGACATTCAACTATATGAAGCTCCATATTTTTTCTAGGAAAGTTTCTCATGACCTTTGAAAGGGTAAAATCTGAAACATTTGACCCTTGACACTAGGGGAGTCTTTGGCTTTGAAATTTGTATATGAGTTAAAAAACTTTGTCTCCTATGAGAGATGCCTGAATGGTTCTTATTCTTTTATAAATTTTGGAAATGGAGGAGTCTTCAAAATTGAGAGTGTTTTTTTTAGGTGGGGAGACCATTTTCTTCATACTTTTAAAATTTTTCGAATGGTCAGCTCACTTAATCTATTGGCCTCTGATTTTCATTCGTCTTCAAACTCCCCATGTTAAGGCCGTTTGATAACATGTTGTCATTTGATGGGCAGGTTGTTTTAAAGAATATTTGTTATTTACAACCAAAGCACGCCACAATAAAACTGGTAATTGACAGTAATGCATAAGCATTCATTTTATGCCACAAACTTCCCATTGAGGTAAGAAATAAAGAGAGCAAGTGAGATAACAAATGTCCTATGTGATTTCCATTACAATGCTAAAAGGATTTTTATTTTCTCAATATTGGCATGGAAGAAACCTTGAAGGAAGTATATATTTGAAATACTCTAAGCAAGCTTAGTTAAAGAGTTAGATATAATAGTCTATTAATTTAATGGTTTAAATTAAGTGCC
>PVIY010055818.1:0-12500 GCA_004026745.1 Myrmecophaga tridactyla | reverse complement strand
CATGAGCCAGTAACTTCCCATCATTTCAGCTAAGCCACTCTATGATGTTTGTTTTAACAGTGGGGAAACTGAAACAGTTATAAACAAGTCATGTCAGACCAACTTCCTTTCTTTCTTTGCCTGGGTTTTCCATGACTAGTAGTTGGGGGAAATGATGTGGATACAGTCTAGTTGCTCTTCATGAAGGCAGTGGGCAAACACCTCCTCTGACATCCTGGATAATAATAAGGGCTGAGTGCCAAAATGAGTCAGCAGGTGGGAGGCTGCCTGAAGGACCACCCCGAAGGGTGACCACTCAAGTGTCAGCCTGGCAGGAGCCTCCAGAGCCTGGCTCCAACCTCTGAAGCAAAATGAGGCTAGTGCCTTGAGGCAAGATCCTGGAAGCAGGTCAGTCTCTTTTGTTGAGGACACAAAGCTAAGAAGTGACGACCAATGCATTGAGTTGAAGCACATACAGGAAACTTTTGTACGGATGAAATATATTCCAGCCTAGCACAACCCTGAAACCAAAGAACACACTAGACAGAAGGTTACCCTTGAGCTTAATTAGGGGTTAGTGGACAAGGGAAGATCTTCCCCAATGGTGGCCTGTTGGGAGAGAAAAAGTCTGCCCTCTGCCCAAAGGTGACTGAAAAAGGAGAGAGATGGGCATATCCAAGAATGGCTTATAAAGTTTTAACAGTCTCCTGAGATTTGATTATTAGGCAAGGGGGGTTTTACACACTTTGACCTTTAACATCTGTGTGACTTGCTCTCAAAATGGAGGAGGGAGTGGGGCCTGGGCCCTGGGTCCTTACCAAAGACAATTAAAAAAAAATACCAGCTGCATCAATAGAGGTGGCATAGCTTAGCGGCAGCATGGGTGAAAGTATTTTATTAATCTATAAGCTCACGAGCCAGCAGTGTGAAGTATCCCATAAATTGAAGTCTGGAATCCCTTATGATTTGGTGATTACTCTGGACGAGTCCCAGCATCCTTGAATATTAAAGTGTTTATTCTGAGCATCACACTTGGAGATGGCTATAGACAAACTGGACCACGGTCAAATCCATAGGCAGTCAGTGTCAAAACGGACTTGTAGTCATAAGGAATGGTTCAAGGAACTAGAGTTGCTTAGTCATGAAAAGTGAAGATTTAGGGGACCCATCACTGTTTCCAGAATTCAGAGGAAGAAGTAGAACTGTTTTGTATGGCTCCAGAGGGGGCTGAGCTCCAGAGGACAATGTGGGTCCAGTATCAGGTGGAACTGTGTACCGCTGGCCCAGAGACGGAACGGACTGCCTTGGGTGGAGGAGGGTTTACTCCGTAAGGTCAGCTGCTGGCCACCAGGCAGAGCTGTTGTGGAAGGGATTTGGGTAGCGGACATATGTTGGACAAGAAAATACTTATAGCTTCTGTTTCTGAATTAGTTTTGTGTTATTTATCTGATTTCATTTATATTATTTTTTTTCCTGTTTTCTTGGCTATTATAGATTTTAGAGGCACTTTTGCAGGTTTTACATGTCCTTCTGGGAATGTGCCAGGCCTTGGAGATTCAAGAAAAAGGTATGATTATACATCTTTAAGGTGTTTTTCCTTTCCTCAGATGGTTGTCTGGTTAATCTTCACCTTACTTTTTCCTGGTCCTTTCTGTTCTTTTAGAACCTAGGTTGCATGGGCTGTGTGTTCATGTACTAAGAGGGTAGGAGTCACAGCACGATTCTGCTACCTAAGTGCTGAGCGACCTAGGACAAGTAACTTCACCTGCCTGGGCCTCAGTTTTCACCCATAAAATGTCTGGATAGATTAATTGACCTTCAAAGGTCATCTTTCTTCTAGCATAAGCTGCCCAGTATGATCCTGGAAGGTACTGCTTAGTGAAGGCACATGATAACCTTGACTTGCCTGTGCTGTTGATTTGGATTTGCCCTGAGTCAGGTCAGGAACTCCCAAAGAGTGCCCCTGTGTGTGATGGAGACCTAGTCTCAGGTTGTTAATGACAAGTTGAAGATGTCATCATCAGCCCTTGGGATTGACCCTGTTAACCTTGGCTTAGGCTGAACCTTGAGATTTGGAAGTGGATGGGTTGTGGAATGTGAGCAGCTGTTACACGTTGGTTTGGTGGAGTTGTCTCACCAATGACGTTCTCATTCTCACTTTGTCTTCTAGAATACCTTTGCAAATATGCAGTCCCATGCCTAATAGGCATCTCACGAGCATTTGGACGTTACAGCAACACGGAGGAGTCTCTCCTCTCGAAGCTCTTCCCCAAAGTCCCCCCGCATTCCCTCCGTGTCCCAGAGGAACTCGAAGGTGTTCGAAGACGTTCCTTCAATGACTTCCGCTCCATCCTCCCCAGCAATTTGCTGACTGTGTGTCAGGATGGCACCCTGAAGAGGAAAACCAGCAGTGTCTCCAGCATCTCCCAGGTGGGGCTGGGGCTCCTGGGAAAAGAGCAGAGGACAAAGATCTTGTTTAGTGGTCAGGCGGGTCAGATCCACCTCGAGCTGTTTGATGAAACTTAAGAAACATCAGAAGTGCTTGGGGACGTCTTTTTAACCTTTTTAAGCTCTGTAAGCGATTTCATTTCTTAGTCACAAAGTATTTGTTTCATATGTGTTCGGTGCCAAACTCTGTGCCAAGTAAGAGATAGTTGGTTTCCTTAAGGAGCACATAATTGTCTCATGGGAGAAAAGATAAAAACAGGAAGCACAGAAGAGTCCAGCTCAGTGTCATGTATATATAAACTGTATGGTTGGCTATGAAGGATTTGGTGGCGTAGTAGGGAAAGCTTCAGCTGTGATGGGTTTCAGGGCGGGGCTGAGGCTTGAGCCAGGACTTAAACCACAAATGGGGCACTAGCAGAGCACACAAGTTCCCAGGAGTCTGACTGAGGCTGACTGCCCTTCCCTGCTGTGTCCCTGTCGTTGATGTTCCAGGTCAGCCCTGAACGTGGCATGCCCCCGCCCAGCTCCCCTGGAGGATCAGCCTTCCACTGCTTTGAAGGTAGGCTTCACCTTCTCCCAGGAACATCAACCGCACACTGGGATGGCGGACTCAGAGGGACTCTGTGTGAGATTAAGGATGCTACAGTAACTCTCTTTCCATGGGTCCAGGTGCTAAGCTTGTAGAAAGCATTTATTTTCTTTTTTCATTTAAGTTTCTTATAGTTGAATTTCAAAATATTTCAAACATAGAGAAAAGTGCAGAAAATAACATCAGACCCCATAGCTGCCCTCTACGTGTGCTGTGTTGTCTGCTAGTCCTTTGGGGCCCTGGTTTGCAGAGGGAGACCTAATATCAGCCCAATAAGTATGTAGATAATAGTAAAGAATGAAATAGTAGGACTGCTACTAATAATACTCTTTATAGGGCTTTTCACAAAGTCCTCATTCATAGTTTATGGACTTTAAGTCGTAAGGCCACTGGATGGCCACATGACTTAAATTACCTCCACTTTACCCTTGAGGGAAAGACTCAAATTCAGTAACAGAACAGGGAGAAGTCAGAATTCCATGCCTCGTAGTGCGTGTATTCCATTGTCAGATGATGCTAATTGCTAAAAGAGCAGAGCATTTCTCAAGAGGCTCTTGAGAGAAGTGAGAGGAAATTAAAACAATAAACAAGAGTAGATGCAAATAAGTATGGTCAACACAGCATACACTATATCTGGGAGACCCATAACGAGTGTAGAATGTAAAGGCTACATCCACCACGCCTCCCAGCCAGCCCCTTGTTGACCTGTATGTAGAATAGAGAGCTCCGGGCTTTAAGAAGCCCCCTGCCCTGCCTTGGGGGCATCTGAAGACAAGGATGTTGTGCTTTCTTTCTGATCACAGCTGATCTTCATGGGGAAATGGGGAAGTTGAAAATTTCCCCCTTTCTCCCCATTCCTCCAAGGGGACTTTGCAAATATTTTACTTACTGTCCACATCACTCTGGGATTTTTTTTTGGGGGGGTGGGGGTGCATTGTCCTGGTCCTGGAATTGAACTTGGGTCTCCCACATGAAAGGCTAGCATTCTACCACTGAACCACCCAATCATTCTGGGATTTATTGGGACATCACACTAACCTGGACAAACCAACAAAATCTCATGGCCTGTTCAAGATTCCATGTACTTATGGTTTTCAATTAAACTGTCATATATACAAGTTAAATTAAGAAATGCATTACCCAAAATATAAATTTTGCACCAAATAAACATCTCTCCCTTTAGTCTCACACAGAAGTTGAAGTTTTAAAATATGGATGACATCATCCTTTACCCAGTCTTCTTATTTAGCTTAGTCCTATCCAGATCAACTTCCTTCATATCTCTACTTGATGTCTGATCACTTTTTCAACTTTTTCAGCAGTTCCTCTGTGAGGTACTGCTGACTTTCGTAGTTTCAGAACTCTGAACTCTGAGTCTAGGTGTCACATAAATACCCGAAATTTCTGGGAAAGACCATGTTATGTACAAACATCTCAGTATCTGGAGTTTAGAATTAACAGTTAGACCTCTTGAATATATGACTGCTGTAAGAGCTTACAAATCTAGGACCCTTTCCAATATGTCCCAGCCTGCTAGCCCATGCTCTCAACTTTAGTTCACCGAATTTTTATATTATAGTTAGTCCATATGATTGAGGCATGATAATATTTGTCTTTTTGTTCCTGACATTTCATTCATCTGGTTGCATGCCTCACAAGTTTATTCCTTCTTGCAGCCACTCAGTAGTCCATCATATGTATACACCATAGTTCCCCTTCCATTCCTCAGTTGTTGGACCCTTAGGCCACCTCCATCCATTGTGGATCACAAACACTGCCACCAGAGACACCAGTGGGCAATTGTCCATTCATGTCCCCACACTCAGCTCCTCCAGGTTTATGCTGAGCAGTGGGGTTGCAGGTTACTGTGGCCACCCCACCCCTAGTCTCCCGTGGAACCACCGCACGGCCCTCCAAGGGGCTGCGCCTCCCATTTACCGACAGTAGATAGGTCCATCTCTTTCTCCATGCTCTCTCTGTTAATTTTTAGTTTTATTCACGCTTCATACAGTCCACCCTGATTGTATAGGCATACCTTGCCACCATGCTGTAAAGACATTTCCTTTTCTTCCACACAGAATCCATAACCTTTTCTCAGTCCCCCTGCCTGTTGACATTTAATTTGGGCCTAATGCCTTTGTTACGTTCATGGGAAGCATGTTACAGTGTTACCATCGACTCAGGCTTTAACTTGCATTGATTGTACTTTTTCGATGGCCATACCACCTTAAAAGCACCCGATCTCATCCTTATGTCTTGATGCATATGTTGAAAATACTCTCTGAACACAGAATCTCATGTTTACGCAGTCTACTCTCTTGACACGGGCTTTGGCCCTTCCCTGCCTTCTTTCTTTATCGTTCATCTGTTCACCATCATTTTTCACGGAGCCTTCCAGGGCCTCAGCCCCTTTGGTGAATGGCTGGCTTGCTCTTTGTGGACCCCTTGATCAGTCAGCAGTGTGCTTCACCATCATGGGACCAATCCCAGCAGCGACACGGGGTACGTTCAGGTCTGCTCTAGCCGTTTGAGAAAGTTAGAAAATTTGCTTGGTCCTTATTCATGCTAATGATGCTGTTTAATAAGAAAATGTCACCAACCTGTGTATTTTCCAATCATTGCCTTCTATTGTGGTTTTAAAAGATAATTCACTTATTATTTTTATTTTTATTTATTTATTTTTTGGGGGGTGCATGGTCCAGGAATCAAACCCCAGTCTCCTGCATGAAAGGCATGCATTCTACCACTGTTCGTTTATTTTATTTTTTATTATTTTTCATTATTATTAGTTTTTGCATGGGTAGGCACCAGGAATATTTATTTATTTATTTATTTATTTTACTTTAAGCCTTCAAATTTACTACTAATTTGATGGGGCTTGTTGTGTTCCCAATAAGGAACATTGTGACTAGCGTAATTATTCTCATTTTTAAATTGGGCTTCAGATCCCTACTTCCTTTTTCTTTGGCCAAGGTCACTATTACCTATGTTAGATTAAAGTACAGAATCCAAACTCCAAATCCAAAAACCCCTTTTACCCTCCCAAGTATTGTCTCTTTTTGGGGGTGTGGGGGGCATGGGCAAGCACCAGAAATCAAACCCGGGTCTCCGGCGTGACAGGTGAGAACTCTGCTTGCTGAGCCACCATGGCCCGCCCTCAACTATTTTCTCTCTAATGTGACTTTAAAGGTTCAAAGTTGGAGTTATTTCCCAGGAATTGGACTGTGTTGTTGGGTACTTATGGTCCAGCTCAGGTATTGGTCCTTTTCACTTGGGTATAGTGAGTCCAGCCTTTCTTTGCCATCCATACCATCATTTTAGTTGTCAGCATCCTTCCCAGGCCAGTTAGAGGTTGGAGTCTTTCCATGATTTGATGAGGACCCAGCTGCTAGGTTGGTATTGATGGGCAGCAAATTTAAGAGGTGGGGTCTGGGCCAGCAAGCCAAGGTGCCCTCTCCAAGTGTTTGGCTCAAGGTCTCTGAATTTTTGACCCCAGCCTCCATTGTTCTGCCCCATTTTTTCCTCCAATGTGTCCATTCCCAGCAAGTTACTCTCAGCTTCTTGGTCCATGCACAGAGTTGCCTCATCACTGTGTGGCAGATTTTTCCCTTCCCCTTTTCTCCTTCATAATTGGCAGATCCAAGCATCTGATCTCAGGTCCTTCTGGCTGCCGGAGGTGGGCCCCCAACTTCTTCTTTGGAGGTTGCTTATAGGAAGGGAGGAGCCTGGATTGTGAGCTTTTATAGCAGGCGCATTAAGTCCTGAGTGGTAATTATTGTCTGTGGCTTTTGAGAGGCTGATATATATATATAAAACCTAATGTTTAGAGATAGGGGCAAGGCCGATCAGGTTGATGTTGAAGTGGTTCGGGGCCCAGGGGTAAGGAAGACATTGTCTGTATTTTGGAACCACATGTGCTCTTTGAGATCGGGGAAGAAAACATTTTTAATTGGTAAAATATTCATAACATAAAAATCTTTTTAACCATTTTAAATAGACAATTCTTTTATATTGAGTGCATTGACAGTGCTATTTCAAGACTATTTTCATTAAATGAAACCAAAATCATACTCATTTAGCAATAACACCCCCTCCTCCTTCCCCACCCCTTGTAACGACTATTCTGCTTTCTGTCTGTATGAATTTGATTCTGAATATTTCATATAAGAAAAATCATAAAATGTTTGTCCTTTGATATCTGCCTTATTTCATTGAACACGACGTCTTCCAGGTTCATCTGTGTGGTTGCATGGACCAGCATTGCACTTCTTTTATGACTGGAGAATATTCCCCTGTGTAGATAGACCACATTTTGTTTATCCATTCACTTGTGGATGGGCACTTGGATTGCTTATACTTTTTGGCTATTGTGAATAAGGCTTCTTGCGAACATCAGTGTCCAAAAGCATTCCTGAGTCCCTGCTTTTGATTTTTTTGGCCATATACCTAGGAGTCAGTTTGCCAAGTTGTAAGGTAATTCTATATTCACCTTCTGAGAAACTGCCAAAGTATCTTCCACAGTGGCTGCACCGTTTTACCTTCCCACCAATGCCTGAGGATTCCTACTTCTCCACGTCCTCATCCTCACTTGTTATTTTCAGATTTTAAGTAATAGCTAGTGTGTATATGAAGTAGTATGTTGTCGTTTTAATTTGCAGTTCTCTAATGGCTATTGATGTTTTCATATGCTTATTACCATTTGAATATTTTCCTTGGACAAATGATCATATTATTTGAAATATTCAAATTTTTGGCCCTGTTTTAAATTGGGTTGTTTCTCTTTTAGTTGTTGCATTGTAATTTATATAGTCTGGGTATTAAACCCTTATCCGATATATTGTTTACAAATATTTTCTCCCATTTTGTAGATTGTCTTTTTTTTTTAATTGTATAATATAACATGTACAATGCAAAGAAAGGAAAAAGCAATAGTTTTCAAAGCACTCTTCAACAATAGGTATAGGACAGATGCCAGAGTTTGTCATGGGCTATCATACCATTATCTCAGGTTTTAATTTCTAGCTGCTCCAGAACATTGAGGCTAGAAGGAATAAATATTATTTTATCATCAGAATTGACTTTTTTTTTTTACTTTTTTTTGTGAAAAATAACATATACAGAAAAGCAATAAATGTCAAAGCACAGCGCAGCAATTAGTTGTAGAGTAGATTTCAGAGTTTTGTATGGGTTACAGTTCCACAATTTTATGTTTTTACTCCTAGCTGCTCTGAGATACTGAAGACTAAAAGAAATACCAATATTATGATTCAGGAATCATACTCATTTGTGAAACCCTACCTTCTCTGTATAACTCCACCATCACCTTTAATCTTTCTCTTACTCTTTAAGGGTATTTGGGCCATTCTAACTTTTTCATGGTGCAAGGGGCTGTCATTAATATGGGTTAGGGAGCTAGAACCCGCTGATGTTCTGGAGAGGCTAGGCCCTCTAGGTTTCAGGACTTATCTGGTCCAGGGACCCAAGTGGAGGTTGTAGGTTCTGGAAAGTTACCCTAGTGCACGGAACCTTTGTAAAATCTTATATATTGCCCTAGGTGTTCTTTAGGATTGGCTGGAATGGTTTTGGTTGGGATTTGGCAAGTTATGATAGGTAGCAATGTCTGACTTGAGCTTGCATAAGAGTGACCTCGAGAGTAGCCTCTCAACTCTATTTGAAATCTGTCAGCCACTGATACCTTATTTGTTACATTTCTTTTTCCCCTTCTGGTCAGGATGGCATTGTTGATCCCACCGTGCCAGAGCTAGGCTCATCCCTGGGAGTCATCTCTCTCGCCGCTAGGGAGACTTTCACCCCTGGATGTCGTGTCCCATGTAGCAGGGAGGGCAATCATTTTACTTGCAGAGTTGGACTTAGAGAGAGAGAGAGAGGTCACATCTAAGCAACAAAAGAAGTCCTCCAGAAGTAATTCTTAGGCATACCTATACGTAAGCTAAGCTTCTGTGCTACATACATGAGCCTCACAAGAGCAAGCCTCAAGATCAAGGGCTTGGCCTATTAATTTGGGTGTTCCTAATATTTGACACAGTATTAAGGGTTTTCCTGGTAGTAAAGTTTAATAGTTTCACATTTTTCCTGAGATCCCTCAAGGGACTTTGCAAATACTTTTTGATTATATGCTTAATATATTCTAGGCATAATATATCCAAGCATTATATTGAGTTATACAAGATTAAAGGCCCTCATTCTTATTCTGAGCTCCTTGTGTTTTGATTGTTTTAATGAGCTATCCAGACAGGCTGAGGTAGATTATGTGCTACAGAAAATTTAAGTTCTGAACAAAATAAACCTTTCTTCCTTTCTCTCAAAGAGTAGGTGAGATTCTAAAATGTAGACAATGTCTTCTTACCCCTGTGTTGTGAATTACCTTAATCCCCACCTGACTGGCTTTATTTTTATCTCTAAATACCAGGTTATACATATATAAAACAGCCTGTCAAAATCCAAAAATAATAATGACCACTCCAGACCAAATGTGCCTCCTGTAAGAGCTTACAATCTAGATCCCAGTTTTCTTTTTGCCTTTCTTTCCTTTTTTGGGGGGGGGGGGAAGGTGCATGGTCTGGGAATCGAACCCGTGTCTCCTACATGAAAGGCGAGCATTCTACCTCTGAACCATCCATACGCCCCTGTTTTCTTATAAGCAATTTTAAAGATGACCATACAATAATTGTTCTTTTGTTTCTGACTTATTTTGCCTCACCAGATGTCCCACACATTCATTCACATCATTGCATGCCTCATAGCTTCATTCCTTTTTGTAGCAGTACAACATTCGATCATATGTATATACCATCATTCATCAGTCTATTTCTCAGTCAGTGCATCCTTCAGCCACCTGCATTCATTAGGCATCATGTACAATACCATAAGTCCACAGTCCATCAACACTCTCAATTTTAGATAATTTCATTGTTCCCAATAGAAAGATAACCAATAAACACACCCTCACCAAAAAAAAAAAAAAGGAAATTTAAACTTCCCCTTAACTCTCATCCCTTCCGCCATTATTTCCCCCTGGTGTTGCTTTGGTATTGCTGATGTCTTCCTGTTAAACATAGCCCATAGCATGCAATAGCAGTTTATATTCCTCCTATACCCTGAACACTCTTCGTACAAGTATCATGTCTTTGAAGTAGTTCCTGCAAGAACTTATTTATATTTGTAGCGTTGATCAGTGGGACACATAGGTCTATATAACCCCTTTCAATCATGTTCACCTTCAATATGCTAATATTACTTGTAGACCCACTGGTGAACTGCCTTCACTTCTGTCTCTTCTCTTCACTTCTGTCTGTTCTTTAGCCCATTAGTTACCTGTTCACCTACCTCTAGCTTCTGTGTATCTCTGAGTCCCCTATATTCTGAATTATAAGCCTCCAATTTGACTTTTACTGTGGTCATAAAAGTGGAGTTGTACAGAATCTCTCTTTTTGTGTCTAGCTTATTCACTCAGCATTATGTCCTCAAGGCTCATCCATCTTATCATGTGGTTCAGAACATCATTTCATCTTACTAATGCATAATATTCCATAGTGTGTATATGCCACATTTTGTTGAGCCACTGATCTGGATTTGGATTGTTCCCATCTTTTGGCGATTGTGAATAATGCTTCTGTGAACATCGGTGTGCAAATGTCTTTTTGTATCATTGCTTTCAGCTGTTCTGGATATATATCACGTAGTGCTATTGCCAGGTCTTAGGGCAACTTGATATTTAGTTTCCTAAGGAACAGCCAAGCTGTCTTCCATAGTGTCTGTACCAATATACATTCTCACCAGCAGTGGATAAGTGTCCCAATTTCTCACATCCTCTCCAACATTTATAGTTTCCAGTTTGTTTAATAGCAGTCATTCTTAGAGGTGTTAGGTGGTATCTCGTAGTTTTGGTCTTCAGTTCCCTTATAGCCAGTAAAAATAAGCATCTCTTCATGTGCTTTTGAGCACTCTGTTTTGCTCTTCAGAATAATGCCTATTCATATCTTTAGTCCATTTTAAAATTGGGTTTGTTTTTTTATTGCTGAGTTATGTGATTTCTTTATGTATACAGGATGTCAAACCTTTGTCCAATGTGTGATTTCCAAATATTTTCTCCCATTGAGTTGGCTGCCTCTTCACCTTTTTGACAAAATCTTTTTTTTTAAATACCAAAAATACAAATATTCTTAACTTTTGATCGTTCCATCCTCAATTTTTGCTCTTTTTTTTTTGGCATGGGCAGGCTCCAGGAATCAAACCCAGGTCTCCAGCATGGCAGGCGCGAACTCTGCCTGCTGGGCCACTGTGGCCCACCCTCTTTTATGTTTTTTAATATAGGCATTTAGGGCTATAAACTTCCCTCTCAGCCCAGCCTTTGCTACATCCCATAAGTTCTAATATGTTGTTTTCTCGTTTTCATTTGTCTTCAGATAGCTACTGATTTCTCTAGCAATTTCTTCTTTGACCCACTGATTGTTTAAGAGTGTGCTATTTAGGGTGGGCCATGGTGGCTTAGCAGGCAGAGTTATTGCCTGCCATCCTAGAGACCCAGGTTTGTTTCCTAGTGCCTGCCCATGAAAAAAAAAAAAAAAAGATTGTGTTATTTAATCTCCATATATTTGTGAAACTTCTTGTTCTTTGGTGGTTATTGATATCCAGCTTCATTCCTTTGTGATCAGAGAAGGTGCTTTGAATAATTTCAGTGTTTTTAAATTTATAAAGACTTGTTTTGTGCCCTAGCATGTGATCTATTCTGGAGAATGTTCCATAAGCACTAAAAAAGAATGTAAACCCTGATGTTTGGGGTATATTGACCTATATATGTTTGTTAGGTCTAATTCATTAATCAAATTGTTTAACTTCTCTTTTTCCTTGTTGATCCTCTGTCTGGTTGTTCTGTCTGTAACAGAGAGTGGTGTATTGAAGTCTCCAACTAGTATTGTTGAAACATCTGTTGCTCTCTTTAGTTACTCAATGTCTGTCTCATGTACTTTGGAGCTCCTTGATTTGGAACATAAACATTTATGATTATTATTTCTTCTTGGTGAATTGTCCCTTTTATTTATATATAGTGCCCTGTGTCTCTTGTGATGTCTTTACATTTAAGTTCTGTTTTAGTCTGCTATTAGTATAGCTGTTCCTGCTTTCTTTTGCTTACAACTTGTGCGGAATGTCTTTTTCCCTCCTTTTATTTTCAATCTATTTGTATCCTTTTGTCTGAGATGAGTCTCTTGTAAGCAGCATATAGTATAGCTGGATTATATTTCTTAATCCATTCTGCTAATCCATATCTTTTTTTTTTTTAAACTTTTTATTAATTAAAAAACTTAACAAAAGAACATTAATATATCATTCCATTCTACATATACAATCAGTAATTCTTAATATTATCATATAGTTGCATATTCATCATTTTTTAGAACATTTGCATCGATTTAGAGAAAGAAATAAAAAGACATCAGAAAAAGAAATAAAACAATAATAGAGA
>PVIY010055817.1:0-13573 GCA_004026745.1 Myrmecophaga tridactyla | reverse complement strand
CCAGGCCTGCCCTTGGATGGTCCTGCAAGATGTACATGATGCTGTCCATTTTCACCCTCATGGGTAACATGGAGAGAATAACAGTATTAACCTCATAGGCTGTTAGAAGAATTCAATAAAGCAATGCCTGGTAAAGGGCATCTGAGTGGGCCCTTCAATAAGATGCTGCGACTGCTGTTGCTGCAGTTTTGTCAGCTTCCTCAAACCTACCACGGCCATCGGGGCTGAGCAATGCTGAGGTGAACTCGCATTTGGCTTCCCAGGCTGGGTCTTGCAGTAAGGATGACTGAACTCTCCTGTCACGTGGAAAGAACCCAGGCAGCTTCAGCAAAATAAGACATTCAGAAGGAAGAGGATGGACTAGTCACATGCATTACCTTCCACTCCCCCCGCTTAGCTCCACTCCTGGTCCCAGGTTCTATCTTCAGGCTCCATCTGGGATCTACTGTATTAGTCACAGTTTTCTAAAGAAACAAACAGGAGATACCTGTAAATATGAGATTTTTAAAAGTGTCTCATGCAACTGTGGAGAAGCAACAGTTCAAATCCGTAGAGCAGACCACAAGACTACAACTCCAATGAGATCCCCAGTGGACTCCACAAGAGAGGCTGGCTGAAAAAGAAGTGAAAATTCTTTTTTTCCCCTTAAAAGTCTCCAACTTTGGATTAAATAAGGCTGATTGGATTAGCTTGTTGCAGAAGATATGCCTCTTAGTTGGTCATAGATATAATCAGCCACAGATGCAATCAACTGACTGGTGATTTTATAAACCAGACTTCTGGTTTATCAACCAGCTACAAAATATCCTTGCAGTCATGGTGAGGCCAGTGCTTGCCTGACCAGACACCTGGGTACCACCACCTGGCCAAGCTGACACCTGAACCAACCATCACACCTACCATCATCTTTACTGCTTTTCATTTCCCTCCTCTTCATCTGCATCCATGGGTCATCCACTGGAGGGGGATCACCACAGCCAAAAGCCCCCACCTCAAACTCTGTCCTTTCAGCTCTTTGCCTTGAATGGTCCTTTTCTCTTGTGTTCAGGTAAGTAACTTGCAGGAACTTATCTGAGTCCACTGCCCCCTTCTATCACCTTCTGAGTCAGAAGAGACTTTCAAGGTCTTGAAAACTGAGACTCAGAGAGGTCCTGTCCATGAGTGCAGAGCAAGTCAGAAGCCAAAATAACAAACCCAAGGACCCAGATCTTCAAGAGACTGTGGCTTAGTTTCACTGTAGAGACCATAAGCAGATTCAGACGGACATTAGAGTGTGACCTCTTCTGAGAACAGCTGATGCTCATTTGTGTGGTGACATGTGCTCAGGGTGCTGGCCTCAGGCTCTGTTTCCAAACTATGCCTCTGTGCAGCCCTCAGATGAAACCCAACAACGGCAACTTCTTTCCATTGGAAAGGAGAGAGTAGTCGAGGGCTGTAATCTTCTCGTTTCTTTCTAAATAAGAGAATGAACAACTATGTGCTATTTGAAAGACACCTTGAAATGGAGAAACTTCTAGAACACATGAGCTATCAAAGTGAATCTACCGTGTTGAGGATTGTGTGGTCTCCCAGACATAAGGGAACCCAGTCCTATTCACTACTGTAAGGCAGCAATTACCTTCATATCCCTGAAGTGTAATTTTTATTTAATTTACTTCTTAACTTTTTCTAGATGGAAAATTTCAACCATACAAATGAGAGAGAATACATAACAACACCCTCCCTGCCCTCAGAATCCACTGTGACCCTCTGCCAGCTCATGGCAGGTGTGGCTTCATCTGTCCTCTCCCCCCACCCCCACCCCCAGGTTTTCTTGAATTGAAGCCAACACATCATTTCACCTGCAAAAATTTCAGTTCATATCTCAGACCCAGGGCTTGGCTTTACGACACCCTGTTTCTCCGGCTCCACATCTGGTGGGTATTTGGGACAACCAGCTGTAAAGCAGTTTGGCCTCTACTGAAAGACTACTCACTATGTAAGGAATCACAAGAAAAATATTTTTATCAAGGACGTTCTCAAACTGTTTTCACATTTTTGCAGCTCTGAAATCAGGATGCATTTCACAATTGATGATGCCTGACAATTTAATTGGCGGTGTCATCTTTCTTTCTTAGTGGTGCATGACCTGCAGGTGTCCTTGGAATGAGGAAGCGTGGCAGTTGGGAGGACAACAAATGCACACACACAAACACCCTCAGCACCGCCTGCTCGGTGCCCCCACACACTTCCCTATACACAGCTATATGAACAAGAAAAAATAAATGTAATGCAAATGGAGTACATAAGTTCAAAGAGAGCAAAGCAGATATTTCTGAACACCTCAGGGTACAGCCTGGAGATCAGAGAAAAGAGAAAAAAACACAGAGGAATTGTATCCCCCCGCCCCCAGCACAGAAGCATATGTAATGTACCCCATTAACATGGTGTAGGAAGCTTGAAATTCTCAGGATGAAGTTTCCTCTCCTTCAGTGCCATGGTCAAGACCCTCCTTTGTCTGCCATCACGTGGTCTCATTTATCACCTAGCTTTCAGGAGTTCTAGATGTGAAGGCAACAGAAGTGACACAGTGCGGCAACTGCGACAAGAGGGGAAGGGGTGCCGCGGGGTGGCGGCGGGGGGCCGGGAGGGGCTGGGAGTCCCAGGGTTTAGTAAGAAGTGGAGGAGTTGGTGCATTCCTGCAGCCACTGCTTCTGTGGGTGTCTTCAGAGCTGTAGAGTCTTCACATGCTGGGGACAGGGGCTCGACCAGCTGTGCAACTTTGGGCACTCAGGTGAGGGGTCTCTGAAGTTAATTTCCTCACTCTAAAAAACACCAGGTAAAGAGGTTGGTATTCCACTTCCAGAGCAGCTTCATGGGGGCAGAGATTTTGTTTCTTTAATTCACTGCTGTATCTCTGGAGTCTAGAATCTGATGCACTGTTGCTGCTCAGTAGATGCTGAATGAATGAATGTCTGCATGAATGAACTTTTGTTTTCAAACTGTGGGACAAATACTCTGGGGGAAAGAATTCACTTCTAGTAATTGCAAGTGGTTCAAGAATGCTCACCAGGCACTGTGTAGATTGAATAAAGTCCCCCCACCATATTTAGAATCACTTTCCAAATATACACAAACTCTGTTGTAATGAAGAAGATTTTTTAAAGTTGCATAGTTAATATCATATGGGACTTTGTGAAAGTCTTTGACAATTTGGGCAAACATTAGATAGTACTGTTTGCCAGACACCCCCCTAAGCACTTAAAATACGTGAACTCATTTAATCTTCAATACTTTATGAGGTAGATATTTTATCCTTAATTTGCAGCCTAGAAAACGAAATTTAAGTGATGCAACTGGCATTTAAACCCTAGTGTCATGGTCAGGTTCATGTGTCAACTTGGCCAGGTAGTGGTACCCATTTGTCTGGTTGGGCAAGTGCTGGCCTGTCTGTTGCGATGAGGACATTACACAGAATTAAATCATGATCACGTCAGCTGCATCCACAGCTGATTCCATTTGTAATCAGCCAAAGGGAGTGTCTTCTGCAATGAGTGATGCTTAATCTAATCACTGGAAGCCTTTTAAGGAGGATTCGGAAGAGACAGGCTCTCTTCCTGCTTCAGCTGGCGAGCCTCTCCTGTGGAGTTTGTCCAAACCCTCCATTGGAAGCATCGGCTTCACAGCTTGCCGTAAGGATTTTGGACTCTACGTTTCCATAGTTACATGAGACAATTTTATAATTTTTATATCTACGGATATTTCCTGCTGATTCTTTTTCTCTAGAGAACCCTAACTAATACACGAAACAATCTGAGTGCAGAGAAACTGCTGTTACCTCTTCACAATACCAATATTACCAAAGAGTCTTCTTTCTAGCTCAGTCTAGTAACCACAAGACAAAAACGACATCCAAGACCCTTCCGGCTCATACATTTTGTGATTCTGTGTAGTAAGCCCTGATCAATATATTAGAACATTGAAACAACAGCAAGAGGTGAATTCAGACAAAAACTGACAAATTCTCCTGAGATCCATGGAAGTGACATACACGTTTCCTTGTCTTATAGGTAAGGAAGAACTCAGCAGTGACATCCCATTTGCAGAAATTTTGCTGGAAGTCCAGGTGTGAAAGGCACATGCCTGCAGGCTGCACCTCATCCTTCTGGGGAAGTCAAAGTCCTTTCATGCCTTGGTTTATTCCGGCCCCTGTAAGTGTAGGCCCACGGACACAGTCCACCCATGGCTTGTAGCGAGCAAGCTGAGGGACCCTGACTTCTGGCTTCTCTCTGGAGCTTCACATTAACCAAAAGTTATGCCCCTCAAAACACTCCTGGAGAGAGTCCGTGCTTGAAATTCATTTTATTTTAGCTTAATGCCTCCCTCTCCTCTCATTTCAGCCCAGTTTCTCTCAAATGGCTGCCTCTGATGCAACCAGCATCTACTTGGTTAAATAACAGGCCTTAGCCTCATTGCTGGAACACAAATAGGAAAGCCAAAATAAAGAAGCACTTTCTCCTCAGAGAAAAAAAATATCCTCAGCATAATTGCTCCCTTGTCTGAAATGACCCTTTTAGTCGTTGTCTTTCCATAGAAATTAACCAGTGCAAAAGAACGAGCAGGAGAAAGGAGCTGGTGGAATAAAACATTGTTTTCATTTAGCTACTAGTCAAAGGAGGTCATTTAAATGTCCTTCTTACATACACAGAGGTCCAAAAGTGACCATCAGTTCTGTCCATAGCAAGGTTAAGTACTTGTGTATTGTTTTCTCTTATTTGTTGTCTACACCATGATAACCTCCTGCGTGGTTCCTCGCATTGGATCAGCAGCTCTTAACCCTTTGAGAATCACATGCTCCTTGAGAATCTGAAAAATGCCACCGAGCCCCTCCCCTGAAAACTGACATAAATTGCATAAAATTCCAAGGGGTTCAAGTATTTGCCAACCCCAACTTCCCTTCAATAAAACACAATCAATAACTTACCTTACATAAGAACCAGCATTTCGCCTCTGAGAAGTCTGGGTGCTATTCTCGGACACTTCATCGATACTAACTTGGGGAGGTAAATGAAGTTCAGAGGAGGTGACTGACCGGCCCCAAATCTCAGCAAGAACAAGGCAAGAGCCAGCACCGAAATCAGAAATCTGGCCAATTTCTTCAAACTGAGAAAGAGCATCGCTAAGATCCAGCCCAGGCCACAAGCTGTGGGTGAGGGGGATTCTCACTACATCTGGAGACAACCTAGTTCCTTGCCTTTCAGAGGAAAAACTCAAACGAAAGGTGCTGTTTATATGGAAGCCCCGCTGTTGATTTTGTCCTTCTCAAACTGTGACACCAATTGTAAAGACAATTGTAAAAACAAATTGAACATGCGGCTGCTAAGTGATTATTTGGTGGAGAACCGGGTGTGAGAATGGCCATGCCAGGGAAGGCTCTGTGGGTGCTCGTCCTTGCTGGAAGGGGAATGGAGTAGAAATGGGAAGGTGGGAAATTAGTGCCTCTTCAACACCTCTAAGGTTTCTCCTCCCAAATGCCAGCTGGAGAGGCAAGAAGGCCATGGGACTGCTTGGGCCAGAGAACTCTCTGAGTTTTTTCTCTGAAGGGACAAAGCAAGCAGAAACTACTACCACCGCTGTTGGCCAACCCACCCCCACCCCTTCCCGTAGAGAAGCCCTTGGGCATTGCCCTTCCTGTTATAAAAGTCCCCGGACTCTCCTGAGATGGTCAGGGCAGACCTGGTCGTCTGGGGGAGCAGGAGTTTCGGCATTTGGTTGGGATCATAGAACAAGTACTCGTCTCCTTGTGCAGGGGAGTTTGGAACCACAACCTTGAGTCTCCCTGTTCGAGAAAGCTTCCAGCCATGGAAGGGGCAAGAGCAGAGCCAAGAGAACCTGCCTGCGTTCTTCCGCCCCCTGCTCCTTCCTCCTTTTTTCTTCTCCCTGGCTCTCTCTCTCTCTCTCTGGGTTTGAAAATTTTGTGCATGGATGTGTATTTGTAGGTAGTTAAGGATGAGTTGGACTCCTGTCTAAGACTGACACGATAGAACTTGAAAACTAGGTCACAGGCTTGTATCACTTTGTGATAGACAAGTTCCATTTTACAGATTCAGGAGATGGGTATTCAAAGGGGTAGACATGCCCCAAATGACAGAGCAGAGTTTGGGGGCTAGAATTCAGGGCCACTGTTTCCTAGTGGGGCATCCTCAGATACACCCACTGGCCCACCTAGATGTTACCAGTGGGAAGAGGCTGAGCTGGAGTGTGACATAAAAGAAGACCACCCAAAGGAGAACAAGAAGAGTCCATGTATGCAGAGTCGTGTAACAAGGGAGCCAGACCCCAGCATGTGTCTGCCGGAGGCTCACAGGCAGTCAGGGGGGTGGGAAAGCTCAAGAGTGGATAAAAGGGGGGCTCCGGCAGGCCCTGCAGGAGGCTGGGGGTGGGCCCACCAGACACAGACCTTCCTTCGGATGCCTGCCAGGAGCACACTGGACTTCCTCTGACAGGTCCTCAGTTGCGAGTGGGGCTGAGGAATAGGGCAGCTGTCACTCACTGGTCGAGTGCTGACACTATGGGCCACTTGTTGTAGAGTCTGGGTCAGAGTCCTATCTTCATATAAGGTATGACCACTGTCCATTTATGTATTTGTTCGTCCAGTCCCCAGAGGGATTGCCAAGGAACGCACCCCTTCCCCAGTCTCCCAGAGGAGATGGCCCATGGCACCCCTGAGTCCTTCTTTTCCTTTATCCTCTGCGTTCCACCTGACACAGCATCCTCTCCTGGAGACCCCCACTGGCATTCGCTCTGTTCCTCCCACCAGGGCTTTGTGGATGACCCCTGTTAGCAGTTTGTGTGTGATTTTCAGTTCTCTTTCCAAGAGTTTGACACGAGTGATTCCAAACTACATATAATTTGTATTAATCTTTATTAATTTCCCGTTTTTAAAAGTCATCATAAATATCATTGCACTGATTGCGTGACGGTTCATCTGTGCATGTACAGAGTGTAATTAACCACGCCCTAGTAGCCGAAATACTTGGCTTGCAGCACTTCTATTATCAAAAGTGCTGCTATGAAAGTCCTTTGAGAGATGGGAGAAAATAACATAGAGCTATTAAACCTTACCATCAAGGAATCCCCTGATACTGTGTCAAACTTTAGGGACACCCAAATCAATAGGCCAAGCCCTCGATCTTGAGGCTGACTCTTGTGAAGCTTATGCAGGTAGCAGAGAAGCTTAGACTACCCATAGGCATGCCTAAGAGTTACTTCTGGAGGACCTCTGCTGTTGCTCAGATGTGGCCTCAGTCTCTCTAAGCCCAATTCTGCAGGTGAAATCATTGCCCTCCCCCCTACGTGGGACATGACATCCACGGGTGAAAGTCTCCCTGTTGACATGGGAGACGACTCCCAGGGATGAATCTACCCCTGGAAACAACAATGCCATCTTGACCAAAAGGGCGAAAAGAAGTATAACTAATAAAGTATCAGTGGCAGAGAGAGTTCAAATAGAGTCGAGGCTACTCTGGAGGTTGCTCTTACACAAGCTTCAGGTAGACCTTGCTACCTATCATAACCTGCCAACTCCCAACCAGGACCATTCCAGCCAATCCTAAAGAACACCTAGGGCAATATAGAAGATTCCACAAGGGTTTCAGGCACTAGAGTAACTTTCCAGAAACCTACAACCTCCAGATGGGTCCCTGGTCCAGATAAGTCCTGAAACCTAGAGAGCCCAGCTTCTCTAGAACATCAGACAATTCCATCTCCCTACCCCAGATTAGTGACAGACCCTTCCAACATGAAAAGTTAGAATAGGCATAGCCCAAATACCCCTAAAGAGAGGGATAGAAAAATCAAAGGTGATGGTGGAGTTATACAGAGAAGATAAGATTAACAAATGAATATAAATGCTGAATCATTAAATTGATATCTCTTTCAGCCTTCAGTATCTTAGAACAACTAGAAATAAAAACCTAAAATTATGAAATTGTAAGCCATGTCAAACTCTGAAATATGTTCTACATCTAATGTGGTACTGTGCTTTGAAATTTATTGCTTTTTTGTATATATGTTATTATTCACAAAAAAAGGAAGAAAAAAGTTGATTGTGATGATTAAAAAAATATTTATTCCTTGTAGTTTCCTATTTTCTGGAGCAGCTAGAAGGAAAAATGTAAGAGGATCATATGGTAGCCCATGACAAATTCTGAGATCTGTCCTGTAACTACTTGTTGAAGAGTGCTTTGAAAACTATTGGTTTTTTATTTCTTTGCTTTGTATATATGTTACGCTATACAATAAAAAAGCTTAAGAAAATGCTGCTATGAGTTGTTTGTCCTTAATATATCTCAGGTCATATACTTAGGCAGTGAAAGTAATGTTGTTTAATGCTAGGAAATTATTTTCTGGAAAGTTTGCATCTGCAGTGAATAGGAATATTCACCACCACTGACTTTAACATGTTCTCAAAACTTGGCCAAGGAGGCAGGGGACATGTGTCTCTGACTGCTTGGTGCTACTGAGATGAAATATTCTTTCAGATGTTCACTGTCCCTTTCTATTTCCTCTGGGCATACTGGATGTCTATTGACCTATTTGGGTAATGAGGTGGTGGCATTTTTCAAATTACTGGGTATGGATGGGCTTTAAAATGGTTTTTAACCCTTTATGATCTCTGCCTCTGAGGCAGCTCTCTGTTGTAAGTTTGTTGTTTCTTCAGAAGGCACTCAGTTGGCCTAGGGTCTCAGAAATAAGAAGATCCTGTACCCCTGACCAGCCTCACAGTGGATTTGGACTTTCTGGTCCTTCTGGTCAAGGCTATTTAGGAAAAGAGTAGTAATGCTTCTAGACAGTGGTTCTCCAGCATTTCTGGTGGTCTCCAATGACATCATTTTAAATTTTAACTTCATTTTTATACATACCATAGAGTATATGCATAAATCTAACAAAGATGAGATAACTCTAAAGTGATTGGGAATCTCTGATAAATAGTTTTGAGGGTGGGCAAGAAATACAACATCACTTTAACGATGAGACATTGTGAGCTTCTAAGTATATGAGAAAATAATGAAAGTGCTCTTCTTGTCAAGGGTCAAAATTGAATACGTTTTCTAACTGGACTTTCACAACCAGGTGTAGAGTCAGTAAGAAACATCCACTGACAAATGAGAGGGAGACCCTGTGCCATTCTTCATCACCATAAGAAACAATCGAGGCTGGAAGCTTGTTTCCTCAGAGTCGTAAGATATGGCGCTGAAGTGACAGGATGCAATTCCTGTGAACCTGGAAAAAAAGGAATATAAAACTTCCTTGGAGAATAATTGACAGGAATTCAAAACAGTGTGCTAAAAATAAAAATAAAATTTTGGATATGCTCTATTTTTTAATGACTACTAATTCTTGTGGGTTTTTTTTGATTAATTAGGAGTTTTGTATTTCATCGCTTTCTATTAAGTATTTTACAGTCAAAGTCCCTCACAGCAATTGAATGTGCTGGGTTCACTTTCTATTTGGATGAGTCATAGATTGTGTTTGTTGCCTCTTTACCCTGACTACCAAGTTCAGTTATTTTTTGATAGATGGGTGGGTGGAGGGATGGGTAGATGAAAGGAGGGATGGAAGGATGGGTGGATGGATGGGTGGATGGATGGTGGATGGATGGATGGATGGATGGGTGGGTGGATGGATGGATGGTGGATGGAAGGATGGGTGGATGGATGGATGGGTGGATGGATGGATGGAAGGATGGTGGATGGAAGGATGGGTGGATGGATGGATGAATGAAAGGATGGATGGATGGGTGGATGGATAGATGGGTGGGTGAATGTGTAGATAACTAAATAGAACTGTTCATTTTGAGACCACCATGTACTAGGCTATGCTGAGGGCTGGAGATACTATACTGAACAAATGCAGACAAGATTCCCAGTATCACGTTATTTACATAAGAAATTGTAAACAAGTTAATTATAAATATGATAATAAAAGATTATGTTAAGTGTTTCTAAAGAACTACACAGGAGAACATGGCAGAAAGTAACCTGAGAAGATCATTAAGGTTCTCAGAGAAGGCCTCTCTCAGGGGCTTATTTGAGCTTAAACCTGACAGGTAAGAAGGCAAAAGCCATGAAAAACTAAGAAAAGTGCATTTCAGACCAAGAAAATAACTAGACAGGGTATTTCACATAGTAGTAAAGATCCAATAAATGTTTAAGTAGCCAGTGCCCCAGACCCCTCCAAAAAAAAAATTCAATAACTAGAAGTTTGCTAAGTATCTAGAATCTAGAGTATCTGGATCTTAGGTAATTTGATCAAACTAGATCTGAGTCTCATGGCCGTAGGGAAACAATTGCTGTAAGAACACAAAGTGTGGCTGCCTAGCTATGGGAGTTAGGGCAAGACTCTTCTTCTCCAGGCCTTACTTCTCTTTATTAGTAGAGGAGACCAAATCCGCCATTCCCTGGAAATTTGCTATCTTAAAAAAATCTCCTCAATGTGCAGCGGAGGAGAGGGAGACCCAGGCAAGGAGGGAAGGAAAGGAACTACGGGACTCCTTCGTGGCATTTAAGCCCCCCAACACTCCAGACTAAGAATTTTCCTTCCTGTTTTACAAACTGGAAATGAGTACCTGAAAGTAAAGGATCCAGGTGTGGCCAGCTGGCACGTGGCAGCGTGGAACTCTGACCCCAGACCTGCTGGTGCTGGAGCCCACTCCAAAGGGTGTGGGTCGTCCAGCTGCCCGTGAACTTGGGGACCTCACCTAATACCTCCAAGACTTGATTTCCACATTTGATAATATTATGAAATATATTTGTGGGATTGTTGAAAGATTAACATGCCATTCAGCTCATAAAACCATCCACGAGTTCCTAGGACAGAGCGAGCCTCTAGAAAGAGCAGCTGTTTCTAGTTTATCTCTCCAGGGTTGCACACAGAGGCCACCACACCGTGTCTCCTGCATCTGAGAGCATACATTTTCCGTTGCCCCATATGAGAATGAGACTGTAGTGAAAGAACGAATGCGTTCACTGAGTACCTGATTAGATAAACAATGAAACAATAAGATTAAGAATGAAAATTATGAAGAAAAACATCAATTTATTTTCTACACATGTCAGAAAAAGCTTTTGGATCCCACTCTGCCCAGCACTAAGGCTGAGTTCGGTGAATCCCAAATCTTGGTTTGACCTTTTGCATTTACAGCCTCTTGAGTTTGAACGTGAGGCTGGAGTCCTGAGATCTGGATGTGCCAGGCTTGTTGCCCGAGGCCCCCCAGGCTAGTTCACAGCTAATGGGGCTGCCAACTCTGGTATTAAAACAAAAAGAATCTGGCCAATTACTTCAATAACTCGATCAATACATAGAGGCATATTGAATGACCAGGCAAATGACTGACTTGGGACGGAGAGAGGCAGGGGACACAGGGTGACGTGGGGCTGCTGCCTGCTCTTTGCTGACATGGCTCAGTTCCTCTCCCTGGACACTGATTGACTGCCAGAAGGCACTATGAGAGCTAATTGCTAACCCAAAATATTGAGTATGTTCTTCCCCCACAATAAAGTAAATTATAGGGATTACTAGTAGGACTGAGATAAATTTTTGATGTCTTTTTTTGTTAAATTTCATGAGATGTGGATGAAAAGAGGAGCAGATTTTGAATTTCTGTATGATTTTTGAAAGCTCCCCTTTCCCCCCAGGAGCTCAGACACCTCTGCATCCCATCGAGTCTCAGTGAGGCAGATGAGAGCAGAACCCCTTCACCACTGTTTACGAGGAACTCTCAAGGCAAACCGATCCAACATCAGTAAAATGCAAATATACCTGAAATTCATTTTTGAACAAAACTGTTTTCCTTAAAGGGACATCTTACTCTGAATTTTTCATTTTTTATCTTGGGTGGACTACACACTTCTCTATATAATTCTTAAATGCAAAACGACAATCCATGTGCATGAAGAATTTTCTTTCACTTCATTGAGTTATTTCCCCATGAAATGATCACTTTTTGAAAGTTTTATTTAAAAGTAAAGACAGGGGGTGCTAGGGCAGCAGGGCTGCAAGGGTTGTTCAGTGGTAGAATTCTTGCCTGCCATGCGAGAGACCCAGGTTTGATTCCCGGTCCACGCACTTCCCAAAAAACAAACAAACAAAATAAATTCAACAAATGGTGCTGCAATAAGAGGATACTCACATGGAAAAATAATGAAGTGTGACCCCACCATACAGCATGCAAAACAAACAAACAAAAAAGCAAAGACACAAATAAGACGTTGTATTATATGATAGCTTTTATTTTTAAAAAGCATTTGCAACTTTTTCACAGCTTCATATTCCATGAAAATGTAACACCTCAACCCCACCACCCTGGGCCCCACTTTTGGACAGATTTTGGGACAGTTATAATTCACCAAAATTTAATTTAAAAGAATAGAACTTGAGCACAATTTCAAAGCTGCAAAACGATGCCCCATTACTCATCCCTATTGCAGAAACAAAATCCTTTGTATAAGAGTAAAACTACCCCGAGACACTACCTCTGAGTTCCCACTGCAGAGGTACGTGAGAGCAAAGACAGGGGTCAAGAAGCCCATCAGCAAGATGAGCCGGAGAGGGCAGATGCCCTGCAGCCCGCGGATTCCATGCTGAATCCAGGAGCCTTCCTCTCACCTGTTCTGCCCCGGCGCAGATGGCTTTCTCCAGGGGACCACTGATGGGAAGATGCAAGAAAAAGAACCACAGGATATTTGTTCACTGTGCTGATTGTCAAATTTTAATACGAACATCATGAACGTTATTCTTAAGGATGAAAATTGGTTGGCTTATCCGAGAAGGACCAGGACCTGGCTGGCTGGCAGCCAAACGCCTCACCTGGGGCGTGCTCCTTTGTGAGTGCAAAGTCACCACGTGAGGTTTTATTCTCGTAGACCAGCAGGACATAACCGGATTAACCCATTTTACATTTGTCTTGATAAGCTTTGGCGCCATTTACAAAATCGTTGCCAAACCATTACTATCTCTCTGCCCAAAGCTGTTGTCATTTATTACTGACTCAAGGTCAGATTCCAGGTAATACCCTCCAGCTGAAAAAGTACCTTAACACAGAATTCTCTATTAGTTGCAATAGTTGGCAAAAGAGAAAGAAAAGGGAAAACTCCTCCCTGATGTAGCTTTTGATACATGCAAGCGGGATCAGTCCGCGCTGGAGGAGTGGTCCCAGGGACTGGTTCGAGCCAGCTTCTTCAAAGATCAAGCACGGCTTAAAGAGCACATCGTGCCATCCACCCAACTGCCAAGCCACTTGCCTCTAGCTTTAGAAGTCAGAACTGCAGGCCCACCCATGCTCTCCACATTGCTTAACAAAAATATTTTTCAAGGAAACAAGCTCCGGATAAGGTAACCTCCTAAGGCTGAGACTTCTCCACTTCCGTTACTGGTTAACTGTGTTTTTGGCCTCGTCTCGCTTCCTACCACACAGTTAGATAAGTACCCGCTTCTGAGGAAGGGGTTGTATCCTTGTATCACTGATTGCTTTCAGCAAAGCAAAGCACCCCACAAGTTTGTGGCTTAAGCACGCTGCTTATTTGCTAACAAT
>PVIY010055816.1:0-13574 GCA_004026745.1 Myrmecophaga tridactyla | reverse complement strand
ACACAGTTCTACATTTTCAGGCAGTTCCCTCCAGCCTCTCCATTACATCTTGGTTAACAAGGTGATATCTACTTAATGCATAAGAATAACCTTCAGGATAACGTCGTGACTCTATTTGGAATCTCTCAGCCATTGACACTTTGTCTCATTTCACTCTTCCCCCTTTTGGTTGAGAAGGTTTTCTCAGTCCCTTGATGCTGGGTCTCAGCTCATTCTAGAGTTTTTCTCAATACCTTGATGCTGAATCTCAGCTTATTCTGGGATTTCTGTCCCACATTGCCAGGAAGGTCCACACCCCTGGGAGTCATGTCCCACATAGACAGGAGGAGGGTGGTGAGACTGCTTGTCGTGTTGGCCGGAGAGAGAGGCCGCATCTGAGCAACAAAAGAGGCTCTCTTGGGGGTGACTCTTAGGCCTAATTTTAAGTAGGCTTGACCTATCCCCTGTGGGGTTAAGTTTCATATGAACAAATCGCAAGACTGGGGGCTCAGCCTATAGCTTTGGTTGTCCACACTGCTTGTGAGAATATCAAGAATTCAACTTGGGGAGGTTGAATTTTCCCCCGTTCTCACCATTCTCTGAAGGGGACTTTGCAAATACTTTTCCATTCACTGATCAAATCACTCTGGGATTCATCAGGGCATCACCTGGACAAACCAACAAAATCTCACGTCCTACCCAAGGTTCCATGTACTTATGGTGTTCAATCAACTATCTACATAAGTTATATTAGGAGATAGACTAGTCAGAATATGAATTTTGTACCAAATAAACATTTTTTGCTTTAGTCTCACACATAAGTTGAAATTTTAAAATATTAATTACCATCTATTTTCAGCACCCTGCAGTAATGACATTCTTTTGTTCTTCCTCATGGAAAAATATTTTTTAAATTTGTACATTTAGTCACTATCATTATACACTCTAGGCATTCCTAGATTATACCATCTCAATCTTTATCATCTATCTTTCTTTGTGATTTCATTTATGCCCCCAGCCCTCCTCCCTCTATAATTCTCACATTCAGCTTCATTCAGTGTTTTAATATAATTGTATTACAGTTAGGTAATATTGTGCTGTGCATTTCTGAGTTCTTATATTCAGTCCTGTTGCACAATCTGTGTCCCTTCAGCTCCAATTACCCAATATTTTACCCTATTTCTATCTCCTGATTGTCTCTGTTACCAACAAAATATTCCAAGTTTATTCACTAATGTCAGTTCATATCAGTGAGACCATACAGTATATGTCTTTTTGTTTCTGGCTAATCACACTCAGCATAATGTCCTTAAGGTCCATCCATGTTGTTACATACTTCATAACTTTATTCTGTCTTACAGCCGTATAATATTCCATCGTATGTATATGCCACAGTTTGTTTAGCCACCCGTCTGTTGATGGACATTTTGGCTGTTTCCATCTCTTGGCAATTGTAAATAATGCTGCTATAAACATTGGTGTGCAAATGTCCGTTTGTGTCCTTGCCCTCATGTCCTTTGATTAGAGACAGCATATAGATGGGTCCTGTTTTTTAATCCATTCTGCCAGACTATGTCTTTTGATTGGGGAGTTTAATCCATTAACATTCAGTGTTATTACTGCATGGGTAGTACTTCTTCTACCATTTTGCCTTTTGGATTTTATATGTCATATCTAATTTTCCTTCTTTTTACCTTTACTCATAGTCTTCCTTTCTACACTCTTCTCCACACCTCTCTCTTCTGTCTTTTCATATCTGTCTCTAGTGCTCCCATTAGTGTTTCTTACAGAGCTGGTCTCTTGGTCACAAATTCTCTCAGTGATCTTTTGTCTGAAAATGTTTTAAATTTCTCCCTCATTTTTTAAGGACAATTTTGCTGGATATAGAATTCTTGGTTGGCAGTTTTTCTCTTTTAGTAATTTAAATATATCATTCCACTGTCTTCTTGCCTCCATGGTTTCTGCTGAGAGATCTACACATAGTCTTATTGGGCTTCCCTTTTACATGATGGATTGTTTTTCTCTTGCTGCTTTCAAGATTCTCTCTTTCTCTTTGACCTCTAACATTCTGATTAGTAAATGTCTTGGAGTATGTCTATTTGGATCTATTCTCTTTAGGGTACACTGCACTTCTTGGCTCTGTAATTTTAAGTCTTTCATAAGAGTTGGGAAATTTTCAGTTATAATTTCCTCCATTAGTTTTTCTCCTCCTTTTCCCTTCTCTTCTCCTTCTGGGATATCCACAAGACGTATGTTCAGGCACTTCATATTGTCTTTCAATTCCCTGAGTTCCTGCTCATATTTTTCCATTTTTCCCTATATTTTCTTTTTCTTGCCAGATTTCAGATTTTCCATCCTCCAGTTCACTAATCCTACGTTCTGTCTCTCGAAATCTACCATTGTAGGTTTCCATGTTTTTTTTCATCTCTTCTACCGTGCCTTTCATTCCCATAAGTTCTGTGATTTGTTTTTTCAGACTTTTGATTACTTCTTTTTATTCATTCCTTGCCATCTTTATATCCTCCCTCTATTCATTGATTTGTTTTTGATGAGGTTTTCCATGTCTGTTTGTATATTCTGGATTAATTGTTTCAGCTTCTGTATCTCATTTGAATTTTTGTTTTGTTCCTTTGACTGGGCCATATCTTCAATTTTCCAAGTGTGATTTGTTATTTTTTGCTAGTGTCTAGGCATTTAATTACCTTAATTAGTTTATTCTGGAGATTGCGTTCACTTCTTTTACCTAGGGTTTTCTTGCTGGATGAATTTGTTGTCTATCCTCTCTTTGACATTCAGTTCAGCTTTATCTGGACCTCTAGCTTAAGTTTTGTTTAACAGAGGATAATTTTTCAGTTCCTGTTTTCTTGTTTCTTGCCTGGCTTGTATGGTGCCTTCCCCCCCACCCCACACTTAGGAGGGTCTACCTAGGTATTATAGACTCCAGCCAGATTTTCCTGGACCAAACTGGCCTCCTATCAGGAGGAAAGAGTCACCTGCATGGGTTTTCCCTGAGGGTGAGACCCAGTAGGTTGAAAGGCTTTCCTCTGAAGTCTCTGGACTCTGTTTTTCTTATCCTGCCCAGTATATGGTGCTTGTCTGCCTGCAGGTCCCACCAGCATAAGATGATGTGGTACCTTTACCTTTGGCAGACTCTCCCTGCTGGGGCATGGTGGAGACAGAGGAGAGGCTGTAGGCTGGTTTTAATGGCTTCAAATTACCAAGCCCTGGTGTCTGAATTCCTTGAGGGAGGGATTTCACCTGAGTTGGGCTTCACCCCTCCCCTGGGGAAGGTACAGTCTCCAGACAAGCCCTCAAACAAGCTTGTTTCTGCCTATGCCTGGGGCAGTTGCAGCCTGAGAAGCCCTGCCGCTGTATCCAGAGGCAGTCAAGCCTCTGTAGAAACACAGCCACAAAAACCTCTATTTCCTTCTTTTTTTTTTCTTTTTCCATCAGCCCTGCCCCGTTGGTGCTGGAGCAAAAATGAGCGACCTCCACTTTGACTAGGTTCACCTGAGATGGGGGTGCATTTTTAGTAGTCAGAATTTGTTAATTAATTCCACAATTGGCATTTGGTTGCACTCAGCCCCTGCTGCTGTTAAAGTATCTTTTCGTTCCCCTCTGTGAAGCAGCCTGTGGGGGAGGGGCACCAGCCACCGTGGCTTGGGGAACTCATGGTTCTGGAGGGTCTTGCAGCCGGTCCAGCTGGTCCAGACTGGTGCATGCTGTGTGTCCGGTCACTGATGTGGCCCAAGGAGCTGTTCTGTCCTGTTTCTGGTTATTTAGTAGTTGTTCTGGAGGATGAACTAAAATGTGCACCTTGTTAAGCTGCCATCTAGGCCTGTAAGATTGGTTCATGTATCTTTAGTGTGAACATGTTGGTCTAACTTACTCTCTTTTCTTGCCACATACCTAGTCCAAGTCATCATCTTTTCTAAGTTCTTAAATGAACTTCCCTGCATCTACTCTTGCTCTCTTCATTCCATTCTCTATTCTGTAGCCTAAACAGGTTTTTAAAATGTACAATGTAGATTCCCTAATCTGCTTAAAATTATTCAACAGGTTCCATTCTTATTAGGATAGAAACCAATATTCTTAACAAGAACGTGTTAACATGAACTTAACATGAACTATTCCTGGTCAAACTCAACAGCTTCATCATCTCTTGCCATTATTTCCATTTAATTCCTGGGCTCTTGCTGTATTAGCCAGCTTTTGGTTTATTATGTTCACTGTCCTTCATCCCATCTCAGTGACTTTCATATGTTATTCCTTCTGCCTGATTACTCCTCCTTTCTCTTCATTATATTAAATTAATTGCCATTTCGTTCTGTTAGCTTTTCCTGAATTCCTGACTAGATTAGTTACCCCTAATAAATATACCCTGTGTTTATCTCTATAGTATTCTAGGCTTTAAATTGTTATAGAATTAAGTGACCCTGTGTTTCTCCCTGGATTGAATATAAGTTACATAGGGACATGAACTTCATCTATTCTGCTAACTGCTATAATACTTGTGCCTAGCAGCATGCTTTCCATGGCATATAATTAAAAATTATAGGGAATACATATAGAGTAAATGGATGAAATGTTTCAAAGAGAAATTGCAAAGCATCTGAAAAGAAGTGGTGCTTTGATAGACTAATAGATTTTAGTGTTTCATTGCAGATTTTACATGATTAAAATTATTTAATAATAATTTCAAACATTCATGCTAGTTTGTTCTAATGTATATTAAGTTATGATGACCTGGAATGCTTGAGATACTCAGTGTGGCATGACCTTAATGAAAAAACATAAGGAAGTAGAGATAAGAATAAGAAATTAGATGAGCAGCAGAAGAAAGGAGTTCCACGTCCACTTTTGTGAATGCAGAACGAGAGAATGCACTGTCTCTTCCTCAGCTATTACTGAGTAATGAGGTTAGTTGATTATCAACACATCCAGAGTGAGTTCCTGCAGGAATGAAGACTTCTTTCAAATCCCTAACTCTAGGGCTGACACTGCCAAATCCTGAGAATGGGTGGTTTCACTAGGGAAATCCAGCTTCCTTTCATGGAAGGAATTCTCTAGTGGATGTTTTCTTTGGGGCTTCTGAAGAATTATAATCTTAGAGGCACTTTAACAGGGCATAATATCAAGCACATAAATCTTAACACCAGTCAAGAAACTTACCATCTTTCTTAAAGATGTGTACTCGGAGACGAGTCATGGGATGGTTCACAATGTTTTGTTCCTGGTGAACAAGGACTTCTTTAATTAAGGGTAATCCTGTTACAATTACTATAGGCAAATAACTAAACTCCAAGATAAGAAGGTTCCTGTATTTCTTTATAAGCTGAAAAAGAGTTAAATAGTCACAGTTGAATACGCATGTGCCTGTGTGTCTAGGAACAGAGGGTGTGTGTTGTGTAGCTGGAGGGGCTTAGATTGAGGGTATTCTGTGTGTACTCTCAAATTCAATACATGATTAGGGAGTATTTTCTAAAATATTTATTCATATATTAAAAAAACGTGAATTGGGGCGGGCCATGGTGGCTCAGCAGGTAAGAACGCTTGCCTGCTGTGCCCGAGTACCCGGGTTCACTTCCTGGTGCCTGCCCATGTAAAAACAAACAAACAAACAAACAAAAAAACGTGAATTGAATACATGCCCACTCCATATCCCTAGAACAGGGTACTCTGGATATAACTGCAAATAAAAAAAACATGATCTCTAATCTCAAGCATTATAGAATCTAGTGAAGGGAGAGAATTCAGTACATCTGACCCTCCACAAAAGGCTTAATTATGTTCGGTGTAAGTCTGGTGCATCAAACACAAAATTCTCAGTAAATAATAAAATGTGTTTAACTAGAAGAGAAAAACTCATTTCCCAGCACATGCCAGGTAACAGAAAGTTAATTAGATGGTTGGGACCAGGTATAGAGAAAACCACTCTAGCTCTTGAGTTATATGTGACTCTTGGCTCTATATTTCACTAGCTGTGGGCTCTCAGGAAAGTAGATTCACTTTTTTTGAGCCCCAGCACCCCAGCTATAAAAGAGAGAAAATTATTCCTTCCTCAGAGGGATCTGTGAGGAAGATTGAGAACAGTTGTGTGAAAGGTGCTTTGTTTTCTGGTGCCTGGCACACTGCCACTGGGTGATTCTCTGAAGAAAGAAGAGTCTCTGTGGAGAAGGATGTGGATGCACAATCATTGTGACAGAGAGGATGAGAGCACAAGGATATATGGGAGAAAAGTACTTAGGATCAAAGACAATCACATTCACTGGGTACCATGTTAAGATTTGAGAAGAAAAAATGAACCTGAGATGGCTCCATTACCTTTGAATTTAGTGAGAGTGAGAGAGTGAGGGTGGTGGTGGATGGAAACCTGTGGGGGTATATTCATGAGAATGTGCAAGAGTGTGCAGGCGTATGTAAACATGGCTTGTATGACAATGATTGTTCATTAATCAAACTCCCTCCTAAACTACTCCAAGAGACAACTCCAAGTAGACAACGCTTCTGTATCTTATCTGCCTGTGTTGTATGTTTCTGCGGGCAGTGGTATAAAAAAGAAGGGCTCCATTTTCTCCCAGTGGCTGTGGCTTCTCCTCCCTGTTCCACATGTACTTACTCCACCATGGCACCTAAAGAACCCTGGGTCTTTATGACCCCCATTAGAGCAAAGACAATGGATTCAGTATCATCATACCACCCTACTCCTGCCTTAAAGATCTAGACTCAATTTAATCCTTCGATTGTTCCAGATTCCCTATCAGTCTTGGTTCATCTCTAGCACAGTATGTCTTAACTTGCTAGCAAGGGTAGTACCAAGATTTGATCTCAGGTTGGTTTACTTCCAATGTACATGTCTTTGCTTCTAGAAAGTGGCAGTAACAGGTCCACATAAATCAAGCAGACTTTTGTTTTTCATCTTGCTGGTGCCTTGGGGGACTTCTTAGCCTTCTTGAATAATTTTAAATATTCTATAAGTATGTTCAGGAAAACAACTGAAAACTTTAGGCTAAGGTAAATGACTCACTGGACAAAGTGAAGCAATCTAGAATATCAGCTTGCACTTGAAGTGATCTAGTACTTCCTAAGGGCTTACTAAAACAAAATTCCTCAGTGTTCCATCTCCACCACTCTCTGCTCATGTATGTTTCCAGTCCAACAGATCTATTTTAAAAATTTGTATGTTATAATCAAGTGTTTAAAAATGGGTAGAGCTAGTGCCCTTGTAGGTCCTGGTGTCACAAATAATATGGATGATGGTGGTTGTGCCTAACAATTCTTAGTGCAAATACTGTGTCTATTGCTTTACCTGATTAAGTGACCTGACAGCATCTGAAAAGGATTCATCAGTTAGAAATACTTTAAAGGATATAAGATATATAAGTTGAGAGAGATTCCACTTAATCTAAGTTTTTAAACTTAAGAACCAACAGAACAAGAACACAAAGAGAATTTTAAAAAAAGGAAAAAGGAGACAGGTATACCAAATCATATTCCTACCAACAGTAGGTGAGAAGCTCTGTTCTCCTGAACTCTCATCAAACTGGGTATTGTGTGTGTGTGTGTGTGTGTGTGTGTGTGCATCATCATCATTCTCATAGCATAAATGCATGACATTTGTATATTTTACTGAGGTTTTTCATCTTTTCTACAAACTGCATGTTGAATTGCCTGCTTATGTGTTCTGATAAGTTTTGCATTGAGGTGTTCAACATTTTTCTCCTCAATATGTAGAAACTCTAATAAAGCATTACAAAATAATTTTACTTTTATTATACAGAAATCTGGAAAGATGTATAACAAAGTCCTAATGGAGAGGTTTGGCTGATAGCATTGGGAAGCTTGGGTGGGAGGCAGGGATGGGGGTGGGAGGGATGCACACAAGGGGTGGTCAGGTTCTCTCTCTCTCTTTTGCTAAACTGTGTAATCCTATGAGTGTGTGTATTAATTTTATAGTTAAGAAAGGTATTTACATACAATAAAAAAGAAAGAAAATAAATAAAGACTAAAGATTTATCACAGTGGCTCTTTACCTTCTTGAAGTCATAGAGCCCTTTGAAAATCTAGTGTTAGTCATGGAACTACTCTCCAGTAAAATCCTGTACAGTTATATATCCGGTTTCAGAGTATCCATGAGTAGAAACTTATCTTCCACCATAGCTCTGCATTAATAAGGTGGTGCCCCTCCCTTGAAGAGTCTGTGGGGGGACCTCTCACTTCTACTCACTACTGCAGTAATGTGGAGGAATCACTCTCTCATGGAGACTGTGGGCTGAACTCTTACATCCACTCATGCCCTGCATTAAGGACACCCTCTGGAAGATTTGGTGGGCAGACTTAGGACTTCTACCCTTTTCTTTAGAAACAAGGAAATGCCTCTTTCCCATTAACCCTGAGAACAAAACTGTGACTTCCATCCCTCTTGCAGTGAAAAGGAGGCTCCCCTACCTGGCGAAGTCAGTAGACTGTATGCTGTCTTCTGTCCCAACCATCCTTCTCTCTGGCCTGCACTTAGGAGACTATGGGATGGAGCCCCATCATCTGCTAACACATAAGCAAGGTACACTAGAATAGCACTGTAGAACCTTTATACCTACAATTACATTTTAACCACCGCCCATAAAGTGAGCATTTTGAATCTTAACAGATTTAGCACCAGAAAAAATAGAAAATTTATATAGTATCCAGAGGTTCATAACACAATATACAAAATATCCAGGATATCCATCCTACTAAAACCCAGGAAAATCTCAACATGAATGAACACCACCAGCAGATAACAACACAGGAGATACAGATACAGGAGTTGTTGGATAAATATTTTAAAGCATCTGTCATAATCATTTCATCACACAATAATGGCCACTCTTGAGACAAAAGGAAAAGAAAAAGAAAATCTCAGCAATGAAATACAGAACATAAAGAAGCAAGTAGAAATTTTTAAACTGAAAATAATAATAATTGAAATAAAAACTCAGTGGATGAGCACAATAGCAAAGTAGTAATGATAGAGGAAGTGGTGAAATTGAAGTTTAATAGAAAAGATCCAATATGAACAACATGAAAAATATGGAAAAAATAACAGAAGAATGCACTAATGCCATCAAAGTTCAAAAGTGACAGGAGAGGGAAAATAATTGGGGTGGAATGTATGTGAAGAAATAATGACTGAAAATTTCCCAAATTTGACAAAAGATACAGATTCAAGAAACTGAGTAAACCCAATAAAGATAAGCCCCCCCAAATCTACCTCAAAAAAATACAAAGAAATCATGTCCAGGATGCCTCACAATCAAATGCTGAAAACTAGACAATGAAAAAATTTTGTAAGTAGTCAGAAAAAATCCTGAAATCAGTCACCATTACCTATGGTAACAAACTATTCAAATGACAGAGGGTTTCTCATCAGAGAACATAGAAAGCCAGAAGAAAGTGGCACAACACTTTTATGGGTTGAGAGAAGGGAGCAGTAAACTGAGAAGTCTACAGGTCCTACAATAATGGTATCCATGGTTGGAGAATTATTTTCCACCATAGCTTTGTAGTGACAAGGTGGTGCTCCTCCCTGAGGAGTCTGTGGGTGGAATTCTGACTTTTACTGGATATAGAATTCACTGGATAATATTCTGCAGAAATAAAGGTGAAATAAATCATTCATAGATGAAGAAAGGCTAAGAGAGCTTGTCACCAGAATACTGCTCTAAACGAAGACCAAAGGAAGTTCTTCAATATATGAAGGGAATGATATTGGTAGGTACCTTGGAGCCTCTAGAATAAAGAAAGAGCAACAGAAAGGGTAAATAAATTGGTATATACAATAGACTATTCTTTTCTTCTTGACTTTTAAAGTCATGTTGGACAGTAAAAAACAAAATTTATAATATTGTTTGATGTGGCTTTTGATAAAATTAGAGGTAATATTTAAGGCTATTATATCATAAAGGAGAAATGGTTAAAGAACCGATGCGGTGGTAGAATATCTATATTCAGCTTTAAGTGGTAAAATGTTGATACTAGCAGATTGCGATAAGGTACTTGGGTTTATATAATATCTTCAGCGACTACTGGGAAAAAAGTCTATTCAAAGAGATGTACTCAAAGATACTATAAATAAATCAAAATGGAATTCTTAAGAGAATGATTAAACAGGAAGACAGGAAAGAGAAACAGAGGAATGAAAAACAGAAGGAACAATAATAAAACAGAGAAAACAAATAAAAGATAATAGGATGGCAGGCTTAAATCTTAATATAAGAATGATTACATTAAACATTAGTGGTCTACATACACTAATTAAAAGACAGTGACTGGCAGAATGAGTTTTTTAAATGACTGAACTATGCACTGTCTATAAGAAATCCATTTCAAATGCAATGATATAAATAGCTTAGATGTAAAAGGATGGATAAAATATTCCATGCAGATGCTATTCAAAAGCAAGCCTGAGTGGCTATATAAATATCAGAGAGAGTGGAATTCAGAGCCAAGGGAATCACCAGGAATAGGGAGACATTACATAATAATGAAAGGATCAATTAACCAGAAAAGCATAACATTCTTTAATGTGCACCAAACGGCACATCATGGTGCTGCCCTACCAAATACATGAAGGAAAATCTGATGAAATTGAATGGAGAAATAGATAAGTCTATAGTTACGATTGGTGTCTTCAACACCTCTTTCACAGTAATTGATAAAACAAATAGGCAAAATGTCAGCAAAGGATATAGAAGAACTGAATAACACCAACAACTAACAGGATCTAATTGACATTTATAGAATCCTCCATCCACCAACAGCACAATACACATTTTTATCAAGCACATCAGACCTCAATCAAGGTAGTCCATATATTGAGTCATAAAACAAACCTTAACAAATTAAAGACCTGAAATCATACAAAGCAATTTCAAACTGGGATCAAACTGGAAATCATTAACAGAAAGATAATGGGAAAATCTCCAAACACATATAAATTACACAATATACTTCCAAAATAAGGGCCTGAATTTAAAGTTCTGTGATGAATTCCATCATCCAGAGTTACCAGTTGGGTATTTCCCCCTGAAAATGATAAATTCTGTCAATTTGTACATGAGTAACATAGATATATGTTTGAACTATGCCAGGATTTGTATGGAAAGTTTTTGTGAGTCCTTTCTATAAGCTGCCACCACATTGTTCTGAGGGAGTTAAACGTGTGCTCTGTAGATGATCGAGAGCCCAGGTGTTGCACTGATGCTTGGAGAGGGTGGACCCCAGAAAAAGATGGTCTCCCCAATGTCCCTCAAAGTTGCAACCAATACCTCAGTTTTAGGGAGAGCAGGGCCCTAGTGTAGGCCTTTGGAAAGAGCAGGACTGCCTTTTTCTAATGCCCCAAGGATAAATGACTCTCAGACTTGAAATCTAGTGGAAAACCCTGCTGGTTTTAGGAACTGTTTGGGACTTTGACCATTATTCCTTCCAGTTCTCCCGATGGAAATGGGAATATGTATCTTATGACTAGCCCTCCATTGTATATTGGCAGCAGATAAGTTGTGAGTTTTACAGGTCCAGAGCAAAGGAGAAGTTTGCCTTAGGACAGACCATGCCTGTAACTAACTTTGATGAGATTTTGTATTAGTTTTGATTTTGTATTGTATTTGTGTTGTTAGAGAAATGGTTTAAGGCTTTGTGATATTGTAATGAATGAATGTATTTTGTATATGTAAAGAACATGTCTTTAGGGGATCTGAGATTGGAATGTGCTGGTTTGACACTGTTGTGTACCCCCAAAATATCATGTTCTTTAATCCTCATTCAATATTGCTGGGTGGGACCTTTGGATTAGGTGGTTTCCATGGAGATGGGTTTCCAACCATTCAAGATGGGGTTACTTACTGGAGCCCCTTGAGAGGGAATCATTTTGGTAAAAGTGACAGAGCCCACAGAACCAGAGAACTTTGGAGATGCAGAAGGAAAGGCCCTCAGAGAAGCAGTTTGAAGATGCCAGGAGAGAAAGCAGATGTCACCAAGTGACTGCTCAGCTGACAGATCTGTTCTGCACCCATCACCTTTCTTGAATCAAGATATGTTTCTCTGGATGCCTTAGTTGGACATTGTAATGGTCTTAGAAATGTGAACTTGCTACTTAATAAATTCCCTTTTTAGAAGCATTTCTGGTATACTGCATTCTGGTAGTTTTCACAAACTAAAACATATAGCCTGTGATTTTTTTTTTATATCCACCCTTTTAAAAGGTCTGTTAATAGTCCTTAGGTCATGCAGCAAATGAAATTTATTCAAAAAAAATTTACTAAATCTCAGTAATAGCAAGATATGTGGTGATTATTGAGCCATAACCCATTCCTTCCCTCTTGCAACTCTGCATGATGGAAGCTCCATGCTGGGTGAGCATAGCCAAGAACATGGGATCCCTTTCCTCACAACTCCAAGTTGAGGGTCAGGGAATCTCCTTTCCAAGGAAGGGAAAGTTTGCCAGCATTTATCACCTTTTCCCCCAACTCCAAGCTACAGTAGCTCTATTTTAGGCAAGAGCAGCTGAGATGTTCAGAGATCTCTTCTACCCATGCTCCACTTGTAGGGTGGAAGAGTTCATTCAAACCTTCAAGCTTAGACTGCTGGGGCACCAATAAAATCCCCCTTCACTCACCCTTAAAACAGAGTCCTGCTCATAAAATAGGAATGTTAATCCAGGAGAAGTGAACCATTGTCCACACCCTTAGCTCTGGAGTGGAGGTACAGAGGTTTTGCCCAGGAGGAAGAGGCAGGCAATAAAAAAAGAAAGATCTGAAGCCCTTCCTAAGGAAACTGACTTTAGTTAGAACAGAATGTGGGGAAGTTTAAACTTAAAGAAGCTATAGAAAAACAGTGGAGATTTTGGTGGTAAGCAGTTAAGAGGAGACTGGTGGCTTCAAGAGAGCAATAAACTCTCCCAAAGACCCCCTAGAAGTTTCCACAGAAAACCCAGAAAAGAGAGAGCTAAGAAGAGCCCTCTTGCCTAAGGAATTGGCTTCCAAGACTATACACAATGGTGAGACATAGTATAGACATTCCCATTCCAGAAGGGAGAGATTGGAAAGAAAAGAGGGGTCTGGGTCTCAAGCAAGTTCAAGACCCAGCAGGTTGAATCCATAAGTTTTTAAAGTCTAACTTTATGTTTATTCCACTGTTAATATCCATTCTCACACATGTTCCCCTGATTTCTGTCTCTATACATTGAAAGAAATTCATGCAGTTCTTCTGAGTGTAGCATACCTCTTCATGGGTTACATTTTATACTTTACCTTTTGGGGCTTGCTGGGATTTCAGTCTAGTTTATGAACTGGATGCAGACCGGAGAGGTGGGGATGGGTACTGAGAGGAATTCGTGAAGTCTTGCAAGTCAACTGTCTCAGGGGGTTCTTTTACAGGTTTGTCGGTCAAAACAGAGTTAATCTCCTCAGTTAGGATTGGAAGGGCTGCTTCCTCAGGGGTGGCCACTACAGGTTTACCTGGCAAAAAAAAGGTTCAATGAACCTCCCTTCTTACCAAGACCTGCCATTATGCTCCACTCCAATTTTTTATGTCTTTTTTACCCTGCACCCACGAAACAA
>PVIY010055815.1:0-13574 GCA_004026745.1 Myrmecophaga tridactyla | reverse complement strand
TAAAAGTTTATTAAAAAAAAAAAAAAAGAAGCTCCCCAAAAAGAAAAGTCCAGGACCACACGACTTCACATGTGAATTCTACCAAACATTCAAGAAAGAATTAGTACCAATCCTGTTCAAACTCTTCAAAAAAATTGAAGAGGAAGGAAGTCTACCTAATTCATTCTATGAAACTAACATCACCCTCATACCAAAGCCAGACAAAGATACTACAAGGAAAGAAAATTACAGACCAATCTCTCTAATGCATATAGATGCAAAAATCCACAACAAAATTCTTGCAAATTGAATCCAGCACCATATTAAAAGAATTTTACACCTTGATCAAAGAGGATTCATCCAGGTATGCAAGGATAGTTCAACACTGGAAAATCAATTAATGTAATACACCATATCAACAAATCAAAGCAGAAAAACCACATGATCATCTTGATTGATGCAGAAAAGGTATTTGACAAAATTCAGCATCCTTTCTTGTTGAAAACACTTCAAAGGATAGGAATAGAAGGGAACTTCCTCAATATGATAAAGGGAATATATGAAAAACTACAGCTAACATCATCCTCAACGGGGAAAAATTGAAAACTTTTTTTTCCCCTTAAGATCAGGAACAAGACAAAGATGTTCACTATCGCCACTGTTATTCAACACTGTGTTGGAAGTTCTAGCCAGAGCAATTAGACAAGAAAAAGAAATATAAGGCATCAAAATGGGAAAGGAAGAAGTAAAACTCTCACTGTTTGCAGTTGAGAGTATAGATTTTTCAACTATATGTTTAAAAATCCACAGCAAAACCACTAGAGCTAATAAATGAGTACAGCAAAGTGGCAGGTTACAAGATCAACACTCAAAAGTCTGTAGTGTTTCTATAGGCTAGTAATGAGCAATCTGAGGGGGAAATCAAGAAAAAAGTTCCATTTACAACTGCAACCAAAAGAATAAAATATTTAGGAATAAATTTAACTAACAGTATAAAAGACTTATACAAACAAAACTACGAGAAATTGCTAAAAGAAATCACAGAAGACCTAAATAAATGGAAGGGAATACTGCATTCATGAATTGGAAGACTAAATATAGTTAAGATGTTGATTCTACCTAAATTAATAGATTAAATGCAATACCAATTAAAATCCCAAAAACTTACTTTTCAGAAATAGAAAGACCATAAAACTTTTAGAAGAAAATGTAGGGAAATACCTTATAAATCTTAAAACAGGAGGCAGTTCCCTAGATCTTACACCCAAAGCACGAGCACTGAACAAATAGAAAAATGGGAATTCCTCTAAATTAAACACTTTTGTGCATCAAAGAACTTTGTCAAGAAAGTAAAAAGACAGCCTACATAATGGGAGGAAATACTTGGAAGTGGCATATCAGATAAGAGTCCATATCCAGACTATATAAAAAGATTGTTCAACTCAACAACAAAAAGACAAACAACCCAATTAGAAAACGGGCAAAAGACATGAACAGACACTTCAGAGAAGAGGAAATACAAATGGCTAAAAGGCACATGAGTACATGCTCAACCTCCCTGTCTATTAGGGAAATGCAAATCAAAACCACAATGAGATATCATCTCACACCCACCAGAATGGACATTATCAATAAAACAGAAAATGACTAGTGCTAGAGAGGATGTGGAAAAAGAGGCACTCTTATCCACTGTCGGTAGAAATGTAAAATGGTATAACCACTGCAGAAGTCAGTTTGGCGCTTCCACATGAAGCTGAGTATAGAATTGCAAGGTGATATGGCAATACCATTGCTAGGTATCTATTCAGACATGAGGGCAAGGACACTAACAGACATTTGCACATCAATGTTTATAGCTGCATAATTTACAACTGCTAAGAGCTGGAAACTGCCCAAATGTCCATCAACAGAGAGTGGCTAAACAACCTGTGGCATAAACACACAATGGAATATTACATACCTCTAAGACAAAATAAAGTTATGAAGCATGTAAAAATATGGATGAACCTTGAGGACATTATGCTGAGTGAGACTAGCCAGAAACAAAAGGACAAATACTGTATGGTCTCACTGATATGAACGAACATTAATGAATGAACTTGGAGAATTTCAGTTAAGAACACAGGCCATCAGGAGATAGAAAGATGGCAGGTATTGGGTAATTGGAGCTGAAGGGATACAGATTGTGCAACAGGACTGTTCGCAAAAATTCAGAAATGGATAGCAAAATACACTCCGACTGTAGCACAATAATGTTAGCACACTGAATGCAGCTGAATGTGAGAATGATGAAGGAGGGCTCGGGGCACCAATGAAACCAGAAGGAAAGATGATAATGACTAAGATGGTATAATCTAGGAAGCCTAGAGTGCTCAATGATAGTGACTAAATGTACAAATTAAATGTTTTTGCATGAGGAAGAATAAAGGAATGTCAATATTGCAAGGCGTTGAAAATAAATGGTCATTCATATTTTATTTATATTCAGTGTGAGAATAAAGCAAAAAATGTTTATTTGGTAGAAAATTTATTTTTTGACTAGTGTATTTCCTAATATAACTTATATGGACAGCTTAATTGATCACCATAAGTACATGGAACCTTGAATAGGACATGAGATTTTGTAAGTTTGTCCAGAGTGATGTCCCGATAAATCCCAGAGCAATGTGAACAGTGAATAAAAACGTATTTGCTAAGTCTGAATGGTGAGAAAGGGGGAAAATTCACCTTCGCCTTTTGGAGAAGGCCTGATATGCTCGCAAGCAGGGAGGTCAACCAAATTAATAGGCTGAGCTCTCAATGTTGGGGTTTGTTCCTATGAAACTTATCCTGGCAAAGGATAGGCTAAACCTGGTTAAAATTAGGCCTTAAGAGTCACCCCCAGAGAACCTCTTTTGTTCTTCAGATGTGGCCTATCTCTCTCTCAGCCAACACGACAAGTAAACTCACTGCCCTCACCCTCTCTACATGGGACATGACTCCAGGGGTGTAAGCCTCCCTGGCAATGTGGGACAGACATCCCAAAATGAGGTGGGACTCAGCATCAAGGGAATAAGAACACCTTCTTGAATGAAAGGGGGAAGAGAGAAATGAGACAAAATAAAGTATAAGTGGCTGAGAGGTTTCCAAAAGAGTTGAGAGGTTATTCAGGAGGTTATCCTCACACATTATATAGACACCTATTTTTAGTTTAAGGTGTATTAGAGAAGCTGGAGGGAAGTGCCTGAAATTGTAGAGCTGTGTTCCAATAGCCATGTTCCTTGAAGATGATTGTATAATGATATAGCTTTCGCAATGTGACTGTGTGATTGTGAAAACCTTGGGTCTGATGCTCCTTTTTTTTTTTTTTTTTTTAATTTGCATACGGGCAGGAGGCACCAGGGATCGAACTCCAGACCTCCAGCACGGCAGGTCGGAGCTCTGCCCACTGAGCCACGGCAGCCGCCCTGATGCTCCTTTTATCTACTATATGGACAGATGAGTAAAAAATATGGATTAAAAATAAATAAATAATAGGGGAGAACAAATGTTAGAATAAATTGGGTAGAGTGAAATACTAGCGGTCAATGAGAGGGAGGGGTAAGGGGCATGTTATGCATAAGTTTCCTCTGTTTTTTTTTAAGTTCTTTTTCTGGAGTAATGCAAATGTTCCAAAAAATGATCATGGTGATGAATATACAACCATGTGATGACATTTTCAGCCACTGATTGCTCACCAAGTACAGAATGTTCAGGTTAAGAATATTTGTGTATGTATGTTTTTTTGTTTTATCAATAAAAATTTAAAAAAACAAGATTTAGCACTACTCAAATACTGCTAGAATCAAGATCAGAAATAATATGAATCAAAATAACACTAGAGTACATATCTACATTATTCTATTTCCATAACCTCACTATTTAAAAACAATAGACCATTAAAGAAGTATTAAAATCACTCAAAAATACTTTTTTAAGAATTATACAGTTGGGAGTCTTTCTCATCATCTTAATTAATCATATATAATTTCATCCCTACTGAATTGTAAGCAATAGAAATATTAAGAATAAAATATTCTCTACTTAGAATTACTATGCCCTCATTTTTATTCATGTTTACAGTAAAGCAACTGTTCGGCTGACATTTTAAAGGCGTCTGTACTGAAATAAACTAGCAAATGCTATTTGATACCTCATCTAAATAAAAGTAATAAATCTAAAAAAAAATCAAAGAGGTAAGCAGATATAATAGTCAGCTGTACCCCATACAGGAACTGTTTAAAAAGTAGAAAAAAGTGCTCAGACTTTGAGTAGAGATATGAATGAAAAAAGATGGGTCACTCTTTTCTTATTCTGCCAGTTCTTCAGTCCAGTTTAAAAGGGTGTGGAAGACCATGTGGATTTTTAAACTTCTTGGAGTATTTTTATAGGCCTGAGCAACAGGTAGGTTAAATTACAGTTATTTCTGTCTAAAAGTAGGATTGGGAAAGTAGTCTGTTAACTCATTAGAGGCCAGAGCCCTGGTCTGTCTGAGCTCGGGGGTCTGGGTGGGGTGCTTTCTTCTTCCTTCATTGTGCCACAGTTGGGCACTTCCCAGAGAACGTATGAGCTTCACTGCAGACCTAAATTCTGCAAGTCCTATTATGTCTGCCTACATATATCAGTGGCAAGTTTTTCTGTTCTGATCTGCAGCCCTTTTAAACTGTGAGAACCCTTTACAAAGGTGTAATGCGCAGTTATGAACAAAGGAGGCTTAGGAAGTAGCTCCTACAGAATACAGGCTATACCACAGAAGAGGAGCTTGAGAATACACTATCTGTCAAGAGGTGGACACAACAGGGAATTATAAAATTTTAAAATGGGATAAGACTTTGACTAGAGATATGAATGAAACTGACCTGGATAGGACTAAGGCAAATCAGAGTACAAGGTAAAGGATGATATGGTCCATATTTTGAAACTTCAAATTCTGTGTAAGACCAATGTTTATCTGATGCAAAATTTATATTTTGGGTAGCATACTACGTAATTTAACTTGTATGGTCATTTTAGTTGAATATCATAAGTACATGGAATCTGAATAGGGCATGAGATCTTATTGGTTAATGTGATGCTCCAGAGTAGTCTGGGCAGTGAATAAAACAGTATTTGCAAAGTCCCCTTGGGGGACTGGAGAAAAAGGAAGAAATATTCAACTTTCCCAATTAGGGAATTCCTGATATTTTCACAAGCAGTGAGGACAACCAAATCAATACGCTGAGCCATCAATCTTGGGGTTCACCCCTATGAAACTTATTTCTGCAAAGGATAAGTTAAGCATACTTACAATTATGCCTAAGAGTCATCCCTAGAGAATCTCCTTTGCTGCTCAGATGTGGCCCCTCTCTCCCTAAGCCAGCTCAGCAGGTGAACTCACTGGCCACCCCCTTGCACATGGGACATGAATCTCAGGTGTAAATCTCCCTGGCAATGTGGGACACAACTCCTGGGATGAGCTGGCACTTGGCATCAAGGGATTGAGAAAGCCTTCTTGACCAAAAGGGGAAAGTGAGAAATGAGACAAAATAAAGTGCTAGTGGCTGAGCGATTTCAAACAGAGTGGAGAGGCTATCCTGGAGGTTATTCTTATGCTTTATACAGATAACTCTTTTTAGTTTATGGTGTATTGGACTGGCTGGAGGGAAGTACCTGAAACTGCTCAGCTATGTTCCAGTAGCCTTGATTCTTGAAGATGACTGTATAATAACATAGCCTTTACAATGTGACCATGTGATTGTAAAAACTTTAAGTCTGATGCTCCTTTTTTTTTCCAGATGAATGTTTTAATTTATTATAAATTAATAAATTTATAATAAATAAACCTACAAATATTAGAGAATTTTGTGGGTTTACAGAACAAGCATACTGAAATATAGGATTCCAGATATCACTGATGCTCCTTTTATCAAGGGTATGAACAGATGATTTGAAAAATATGAATACAAATAAATAAATATTAGGGGGGATAATGGTAAAATAAATTGGGTAGATTGAAATACTATGGTCAATGATAAGGAGGGGTAAAGGGTATGGGATATATGAGGTTATTTCTTTTTCTGAAGTGATGCAAATGTTCTAAAAATGATCATGGTGATGAATACATAACTATGTGATAATATTGTGATCCACTGATTGCACACCATGTATGTATGTGAAGATTTTTCAATTAAAAAATATACATATATACATACATAAAAAGCATAGGCAACATCCCTAGAGGGACTAGAGAAAAAAAATAAAGAACTATTCAACTTTCCCATCTGGGAAACCCCTGATACTCTCTCAAACATTAGGAACTCCCAAGCTAATAGACCAAGCCTTTGATCTTGATCTTAAGGCTTGCTCTAATAAAACTTATCTCTGTAGTGGAGAAGCTAAGATTACCTATAATTATGCTTATAAGCTTCTTCTGGAAAACCTCTTTTGTTGCTCAGATGAAGCTTCTCTCTCTCTCAAAGCCCAACTCTGAAAGGAAAATCCCTCCCTCTGACATGGGACATGACATTGAGGGGTGACAGTCTCCCTGGCAACATGGGACATGACTCCCAGGGATGAGCCTGGCCCTGGTACCGTGATATTGACAGTGCCTTCCTGACCAGAAAAGGGAAAAGAATGCAACAAAATGAGGTATCATTGGCTAAGAGAATTCAAATAGAGTCAAGAGGTTATTCTGAGGCTACTTTTATGCAAGTTTCAGCTAGATATTGCTAATTGCCATGGTTTGCGGACCCCCAATCAATAGCATTCCTGTTAACCCTAAAGAACACCTAAGACTGTATGTGCAATTCCACAAAAGTTTCATACACAAAGTTCACTTTCCAGAATCCTACAACCTCCTAGGCCAGATAAGACCTCAAACTCAGAGGGGCCAGCCTCTTCAAGAACATCAACTGATTTCATCCTCCTATCCCATGCTGTTGACACTCCTTCACAACATGAAAAAGTTAGAAGGGGCATAACCCAAATATCCCTTAAGACTGGGAGAAGGATCAAGGTAGAAGGAGGAGTTATAACAGAGAAGATAGGATTTAACAAATGAGTACGACTGCTGAATCATTATACTAATACTTCTTCTAGTCTCTAGTGTCTTGGAGCAGCAAGATGGAAAAACAGGAAATTATGGAACCATAACCAATACCAAACTATGATATCTGTTCTATAGCTACTTGTTAAAATGTACTTTGAAACTTAGTATTTTTTGAATATATGTCATATTTCACAATAAAAAATGTTAAAAAAATTAAGATAATGTTTGTGAAAATGACAGGAAGAAGAAAGTTTCAAGAATATTAAGGTACTCAACAGAATGCAATGCTCAACAGAATGCAATGCTACAGACAATTCCAGGAAGATGGGGACTTAGTAAATAAAAACCCTCTGAATTTAGTTATTAAATGATCCTGTGAGTTTTTTCAAAAGCAGTTTCTGTCAATTGGTATGGGCAGAACGCAGACTCTCAGTAGCAGGAGCTAAAGAGTAAAGAGAATAAATATAGAGGAGTTCAGAACCTAGCAGGTATCAAGATGAACAAAATATACCTTGACATCATCTCTAACAACTGTACATGCCCTCCATTAGAGTGAGAGAAGAGTGGAATATACCAGAGGAGGCAACTCAGGAAGCAAACTCCAGGAAGAAGTAATATATCGAGACCAAGAGCCTAAATAGAGAAATTAGTTTTACAAAGAAAGAAATGAAAAAAGTATAGTAAAGATACAGAAAAATTGAGTTATTGAACAGATAACGGTAACAGATCGAATTCAGAAAGGATAAAGGAATTTGACTTAGATAATGAAATTTTCTCAGAAAAGAAAATGAGATAATCTGCTCTAAAAGAATCTGAGGTAGGATTGTGTCTTTAGAGATGGTTATACTCTAAAAGAAACACATTAGAGTTCTGTGTTTTGAAATTAATTTTCTTCAAGGTTTAACATGCCACAACACTCTCAACTGAATAAGTATTCCTCCCTTTTCCATTCCTGGATTGTTTTAAAGTTTATGTGGTCCTAATTATCAAATTATTAATATTTATTTCTATGGAAATGATTGATTGATGGATAGAAACATATCTTTTAAAATATAAAGATAAATGAAACACCATGGAGCACATTTTTAAATCAAAGTGTAAAAGACTGTATTTGCCTCCTAAATATAGTAAGAAAAACACATATATGTAAGATTTACATCAAGGAAGTTAAAACATAAAACTATTAATACTATTGATAACTATAAGGCACCAATCTTGTCAGATCCTACTTCTACATTTTACTTACATCACAAGCACACCACTCTTGGAACATGAGTAAAATGTTCTTCAATTGCATTTGTATAGCAATGGCAGCCTCCCAGTCAGGATCCACTTCAATGTGCTGCCCAACCTGTCTTCTGATTTCTTCCATCCCCTGCAAGAAAGACTGGTCAAAATACACTTACTTGGGCCCCCTTTCTTTGCTTCTCTACTAGGAAAATTAAAAATTTTCAGATTCCCATTCACATATATATATTTTCGGGGGTACGTGGTCCAGGAAGCGAACCTGGGTCTCCTGCCAGCAAGGCAAGCATATTAACCACTGAACTACCTGTGCACCCCCCATTCATATTTCAGTAACCATTTTAGTATGGTTGATATCCTTGATCAGAATGCATGGATTCAAATCCAAAGTTTGCCACTTTCTAGCTATTTAACCATGACCAAATTCTTTCTAAGCTTCAACTCCCTTATATGTAAGATGGGGATATAAAAATAGTAACTACCTCATAAGACTGCTAAGGAACAAAAGAGATAATTCATATATAGTGCTTACTACAGTATCTATTGCATGGTAAGCAATGAAACATTAATAGCAGTAGTAAACCAGGGAACACAGAAAGATGTATTAAAGCAGGATCAGTAGGGCAGAGTCTAAATCTTATTTCTATTTTGCTAGATATATTCTTTCTCTTGTAAAGCACTACGGTTAAAGTTGAACTGTGCTATTAAAGGAAAGATATGAGAAAAAAATCACAATTTGCTGAATAAATCAAAACTTGAAAACAGTGGAGTTACACCTTAAAAAATGAATTTCTCATACTAATGTACAAAAGAACTATCTCATACCTGCATACAGGTAAGTATCTTCAAAAAAGATCGAAAACCTTCAAGGAACTGCATTCTTAATCTTTCTGTCCATACTGTAGGTTTGCTGATCAGAATATACCTGTTTTTTAAACAGACAAAGAAATATTTCACTTGCATATTTTGAATTCATGTTAAGGTACTTAGGGCTATGACAATGCCAATTCATCAAAAATATGAAAATAAACTAATTTCTTTTGATAATTAAACACTAGGCATAGGTAGAATCAGTATCCTTGTTTATTTTAAATACAATTAGCAAAATCTGAATGCTCTGTAAGAATGCCCTCTCCACATACTATGCCCTCAGAGGTTAGTATGTTTATGTGAACCCAGATCTGACCCAGTCTGTCACCACTAACTCAGAACAACCACAGTATGGATTTTCTAGGATTGTTTGAATTCATATTTTTCATTCAAAGGGCCAACTGAAATCCTAAAATCTTTCAGCCTCAGGATATTTGGAACAGATTCTTTATCTCCAAGTTTTCATAACCCAGAACCTGGGAGAAGGATGTAAGCACCTGTGCCATATTTTAATTTACTTCTTTATAAAGGAAATTACATTATTGCATATGTAATTTTCTCATCAGAATGCACTTGTTTCAAGAGATAAGCAGACATTTCGCCTACAATTTACAAGCTCATTATTTCTTTTGGCTAGAAAGACAATGAGAACATAACCAATGAGAACAACATTTATTATGATATGACTTCTCAGGAAGCAACAATAACAATTATTACAATTTACTTTGCACTCAGTCAACCAGAAAACAATCCAGATATTGGTGACCCAAAAGTGAACATGATACTCTACCCTTGAGATTCAAAATGTAAGGGGGGAAACATGTACATATAGTAATTGCTGCAATCCAAAGTTAAAAGTACTAAAAAAAGAGATACAAAGAAAGAAATGAAGGGTCATAAAGGAAAAAACAACAAAGAAAAAAACTTTTTTATTTGTAAACACAATGGTTGTGGTCTAATTGGTTCCTTTATTTAGATATCCATTATAGTGGGTGTACATCATAAATAGTCATCAGGACCTTATTAAAGAAACTTTGAAATAAACTACTACCATCTAAGTCTTTCTTCTAAAATAAAGGTTAAGAAGACTTAAGTTTAAAATCTGTCACAATGAACCACAAATGACATCAAAGCTTGCTTCTTTTCTACAGTACTGCTACCTCAAGTGGGTCCATAAACCAGTATCAGCATCACCTGGGCATCTGTTAGAAATGCAGAATCTTGGGCTTTGAACAAGATCTACTGAATAAGAATCATTTTTTTTTCAATCTACTCAATTTATTTTAACCTTTGTTCCACGTATTATTTGTTTATTTCTTATCTGTATTTTTTACTCATCTGTCCTTACCGTAGATAAAAGGAGCATCAGACACAAGGTTTTCACAATCACACAGTCACATTGTGAAAGCTTTATCATTATACAATCATCTTCAGGAAACAGGGCTACTGGAACACAGCTCTATAGTTTCAGGTACTTCCCTCTAGTCATTTAAAAACACCTTAAACTTAAAAGGGGGTATCTATGTAATGTGTATGAATAACCTCTAGGATAAACTCTCAATTCTGTTGGAAACCTCTCAGCCACTGATGTTTTGTCTCATTTCTCTCTTCCCCCTTTTGGTCAAGAAGCTTTTCTCAATCCCTTGATGCTGAGTCCCAGCTCATCCCAGGATTTCTGTCCCACATTGACGGGGAGGTTTATACCCCTGGGAGTCATGTCCCACGCAGAGAGTGTAAGGGTGGTGAGTTTGCTTGCCGTGTTGGCTTAGAGAAAGAGAGGCCACATCTGAGCAACAAAAGAGGTTCTCTGGAGTTGACTCTCAGGCCTCATTTTATGTAGGCTTAGCCTATCCCTTGCAGGGATAGGTTTCATACGGGTAAACCCCAAGATAGAGGGCTCGGCCTATTGATTTGGTTGTTTCCATTGCTTGCGAGAATATCAGGAATTCTCAAATTGGGGAAGTTGAAATTTCCCCCCTTTGTCCCCATTCCCCCAAGAGGACTTTGCAAATACTTCTTTATTCACTGTTCAAATCACCCTGGGATTTATTGGGGCATCACACTAACCTGGACAAACCAATAAAATCTCATGAAACAGAATGGAAGCTACGTAAAGACAGAATTAAGAATAAAATGAAGAACTTTCTAACAATTGGAAGGGGCTACTCAAAGGTGGAACGTATTATGCTTTGGGAGAATGAAAGCTTCCTGATGCAGGCTGAACAAAATAACTATGGGTACCAATAAAACATATTTCATATGTAGGTACAATGAGAGGTACAGTCAGAAAGTTAATATATAAGATCAGAAAGACAGGAAGAACATAAGGTCAGATAATGGGAGCTACAAATTCTGAGAGAATTTCAACTTTATTCTGTAAACAATAAAAAGTGATTAAGTATTTGTGACTATTTTTAATTTACAATGATAAAAGCAGAGTTTCAGGAAGGAGTGGGAAAAGGATAAGATGTGCAAAACTTCTACAATGAGAACGAAAACATGGGGATCAACAATTATTTGTTAAAGGAAGGGTATACCTGACTGATGTGTAAAGCTAGGCTTCAGAGCAGGTTTTATTGTTGTTTTGTATGAGTTCTGTGAGGCTAAATGATATAGAATATGAGTTTTACAGATAAACAGTGCAAGGCTCAAATCCCAGTTCTGTCACTTATTAGCTCTGTGACTTCAGGCCAAGAATCACAATCTACAAATGAAGATTATAGCACCAACCTTATGAAAATGCTACAAAAAATGAGTAATGCTACTCAGCATACTACAGTTACTAATAAATTTCACAGGACCCTTGTGAGATTTAATTACATGAAAATGTATAAGCTTATCTCAGTATTGTTGAACAGGTGCTCAAAATATGCTAATTTTCCCTTTCTACTGGTACTAGAAATATCTATGTTTACGTTTAAACATAAGGGAGGAGTTGTAAGCATTAAAAGAATGGGAAAACTCTAGTTTGCAAAACAAGAATACTAGAGCTTTACTATACAGGTACATTTCTAAGGATATGTTGGCTCTAAATTATAGGGAACAATTAGAGTCAGAGGCAAATAAAAGAAAACAGAATAAAATAGAATGAAATAGAATAAAATAAAATGAGAGAAAATAAAACAGAATTCAATAAAATGGAATATAATAAAAGAATGAAATAATTATGAGATAAGATAGAATAAGGTAAGTTTTTTTTAAAAGGATATTAAAATCCTTTGGATATAAAAATACCTCAGCCACAAAAATTCCTCATAGTAACGAGGATCACAATAGATATATTTTTCGTGTATTTCGTGTAATCGGTAGACTCAGATTATGCGCTGATTTAACACTGATAACTTTAAGTATTGCTACTGGATTTTTCATATGTTTCAGTTTGATGTATAATTTATACATAATTTGGCTGAGGTACAAATCTGAATCATACTCAATATATGAATTTGCCCACCATTTCTACTTGTACTGAAGATGTGATGTGGGGAGAACTTCCGGGTCAAGATGGCGGTTTAACAATGTGTGCATTTTAGTTCCTCCTCCAGAACAACTACTAAATAACCAGAAACAGTATAGAACAGCTCCTGGGGCCACATCAGTGACCAGACACACAGCATATCCCAGTCTGGACCAGCTGGACCGGCTGCAAGCAACCCCCAGAACCGTGAGTTCCCAAAGCTGCGGCAGCCAGTGCCCCTCCCCCACAGGCCTCTTCCCAGAGGGGAAAGGACTTGACCAGGAGCAGGGACTGGGCACAATCAAACGCCAATTGTGGAACTAATTAACAAATTCTGACTACTAAAAATAGGCCCCCAGCTTAGGTGAACCTGATCAAAGCAGAGGTTGCTCATTTTTGCCCCGGCACCAAGGGAGCAGGACAGACAGAAAAAGGGGGAAAAAAAAAAAAGAAGGAAACAGAGGTTTTTGTGGCTGTGTATCTACAAAGGCTTGACTGCCTCTGGATACAGCGGCAGGACTTTTCAGGCTGCAACTGCCCCAGGCATAGGCAGAAGTAAGCTCTTTTGGGGGCTTATCTGGAGCCTGTGCCTTCCCCAGGGGAGGGGTGAAGACCCACCCAGGTGGAATCCCTCCATCAAGGAATTCAGACCCCAGGGCTTGGTAATTTGAAACCATTAAAACCAGCCTACACCCTCTCCTCTGTCTCCACCACGCCCCCAGCAGGGAGAGTCTGCCAAAGTTAGAGGTACCACATCATCTTATGCTGATGGGACCTGCAGGTAGACAAGCGCCACACACAGGGCAGGATAAGAAAAACAGAGTCCAGAGACTTCACAGGAAAGTCTTTCAACCTGCTGGGTCTCACCCTCAGGGAAAACTGACGCAGGTGACTCTTTCCTCCTGATAGGAGGCCAGTTTGGTCTGGGAAAATCTGGCTGGGGCCTATAATATCTAAGTAGACCCTCCTAAGTGTGTGTTG
>PVIY010055814.1:0-13580 GCA_004026745.1 Myrmecophaga tridactyla | reverse complement strand
CCCCCAACCCCCCCCAGCCTCCCCACCCGTGGCCCCCCAGCCCTGCTCCCCTCCCGGGCCTCCCCAGCCTGCTCCAGCCTGTTCCTGTCCTGGGACAGGTGAGATCAGGGTCGGGTCCTGGCTGGGGTCCTAGCCCGCCGTGGCGCTGGCTTACTGGGCTCCTCAGCACCCAGAAGTCCTCACACACTTCCTCTGACTTTCTCTGGCTTCCCCTCTTGGCAGGTCTGCCTTCCCTGCTTGGCTTCAGCTTGGGCTGAAGCGCAGGGAGGGGGTGTGGGGGGGCCAGCCCTGCCTTCCCATCTCTGGGCTCCCGCTGTTCTGGCATCTTCCATCGGTTGCCTCTCTTCTCCGGGCCCTTCCCGCCCTGGCCTCTGCTGCGCCCGGGAGGGGAATTTTAATGCAGGATACGCCACTGCCTGGGAGATGGGGGGCCAGGGGCTGAGGCTGGACGGAGGATGGGGTGCCCAGGGGTGGCTGCCTGGCCGTGCGGAGGGGCTGCTCCGGCCGACGCTGAGCTTGGGTGCCGGACCCAAGGTCTGGGCAAAGGGTCGTGTGACCCCAGGCAGGGGGCTTTGGCCATGGCTCTGGGTCCGGGCTGGGGTGGCGTGGCCACGTCTGCTTTCTCCATCGTCCCCCTCCGATGTCAACTGGACCCTGCTCAGTGGCTCGGCCCACACAGGACACGTGCCTCCTGCTGTGTCTTGCAGGCCCAGGGCTGGGTGCCCAACGGCTGGAGAGGAGCCTGGCGCGTTTTGCTCCTGGCCGGGGACCTCGGGTCACCCAGCTTTCCACTGGCCTGGCCTGGGCACGGCCTAGGTGACAAGAAGAAGCTGTGTCCTGCAGCTGGCCACCGGCTTCGTGCCCTGTCCTGGAGAGGCCCAGGCTCTCTGCAGAGCTGCGCAGGGGGTTCATGGCTTTGTCCCCATTCACTGAAGGCAGGGCCCCTTTCCCCAGGAGGGCTGAGTCAACACGAGGGCTGCACCCCCAGGGACCCGCAGGGACCCCCGGCACAGCCAGTGAGCACGGTTGCTGACGCTTTCCTCCCCCGCCTTCTGATGTCGCCATGCGCTCAGGGCGACACCCCCCCCCATGAGGACCAGCCCCCTCAGTGACTGACGTGGCCTGGCGGGAACGTGGGCTTTGGCAGCTGATGCTCTTATCATCAAGAGAAAGCAGATGATCAATTTTTGTGCAAACCCTCTTCATTTTAAAGCGTGGCTTCCCGTTTCTGAAACACACTGTGTGGGCCAAAGGAAGTGTGTGCCCTGTGCTTTGAAAGACGCGGCATGGAAGTGTCCTCAGCTGCTCCTGGGGCCCCCGTGACCCCCCAGCCATGGCCCGGGAGCGCAGGAAGGACCTGTCCTTTTGGCCATGGCGAGTTCCCAAGCAAGGCAGGTGATTTGGAGTCCTGGTGGTGGAGAAGCCCAGAGCAAGGGACAGAGAGCAGACACGGTGGCCTTAGTGGCCTCCTCCTTAGTGGGTGAGAGCTGCTCGGCGCTGGCAGCCCCAGGACAGCCGGCTGGGGAGAAGGGCAGGTGGCCAGTCTCCCGAGCCGGCTGCCTGCTGTCCTTCCTCCACGGGGCAGGGCTCTCCCCACCTGCCGCTCAGTCCCCACCGTATCCTCTTGCCCTGAGCCGGGTGGAGTTTTCCAGGCTGCCGGGAGTTATTGGTGGACGTGTGGCCTGAGGGCCAGAGCTGGGCAGCCCCTGTGCGTCCTGAGGGCGGTGGCAGCTGGGGCTGTGGAGGGTGTTATAGCGTCCCTCTGGTTGCATCGCGAGGAGGAAGCCGTGGGGGCCAGGCAGGGTGGTGGGGTTCTGTGCCGGTTTGAATCTGTTATGTACCCCCAAAAGTCTGTGCTCTTTTTACCCATCCTTGTGGGGTGCACCTCTTGTGGGTGGGACCTTCATGGAGATGTGTCTGCTCATGTAGGTGGGTGGTCATCCTTTCCTGGAGTCCTTTAAGAGGGCTCATGGAGAGGGCACAGACAGAAGCACCCCAGGAGGAACAGCAAGGACACACAGAAGCCCAGAGACACTTTGGAGAGCAGGACCAGCCGCATCGCCACGTGCCTTCCCAGGTGACAGAGGAGCCCGGGCCCCAGCAGCCTCTCCTCGGGGAAGGTGTCTTCCTCTGGGTGCCTTAATTTGGGCATTTCCATGGCCTTAGAACTGTAAACTTGTAAACTAATAACCCCCCATTGACAAAGCCAACCCATCTGTGGTATATTACATTCTGGCAGCTTCAGGAAACCAAAACGTGTGTCCTGAGATCAATGGAGGTGAGAGAGCATAGCTTTCACCCAGACAGAGCGCGGGCTGGGACGTGGGCAGGCTCCGTGTGGAAGCAGGTAGATGGCTGAGACCTGGGGGCCCAGTGCCTGTGAAGGGCAGCGGGGAGGAGGGGCAAGCTGGCCAGAAGCCAGAGTGGACAGGCCTTCGGCTCTGCCGCGGTCTGAGTTAGCCTGGACCAGTCTGTATGAGTTTCGTGTTGCTGCTGTAACAAATGGCCACAAACTTGGCAGTTTCAAGCAATGCACATTTATCCTCTTACTGCCAGAAGTTCAGAGGGCCTCTCGGGGCTGACATTGGGGGCGGAATCCGTTTCCTGCCTCTTCCGGCTTCTGGGGGCTTCTCGTTCCTTGGGGCTGCACCATGTTATTCTCTGCCTCTGGGGCTGTAGTCGCCCTCTCCTCATCTGTGCCACACTCCCTCTGCCCCTCTTTTAAAGACCCCTGTGATCACATTTGGGGTCAGGAACAATCCGGAATGTTCTCCCGTGTCAAGACGCTTGCCTCAGTCGCGCCCGTGCAGTCCCTTCCGTGCCTGGAGGCGCTCAGGCGTGCAGGCGCGGCCTGTTCGCGGTGTGTCTCGGCTTTGCATCAAGAGCAGGCCACCTGGCGATAGGACGCGTGCTGCACCTGGCACACCTGCGCTTTTTGGGTCCCCAGCAAAGCAATCCCCGATGTCTGGGAGAGACGCCGAGTCTTCCTGCGGCAGCCGCAAGCGTCCGCAGCATTTGTGCTCCAGGCGTACCCGCTGCCCTGCCTGGTGGGGACAGCGGGGCCCACGTGTCCTGGGGTTGCCGACACGGCGGCTGCTCAGTTTCCCGCGTTGCTCAAGCAAATGCCAGGCAGTGGGTCAACTTGAAAATGGGAATTCAATGGCTCATTGTTTTAAAGGCAGGAAAAGTCCAAATCAAGGCCTCATGAGGACCACGCTTTCTTCCTGGAGACGCCTCCAGGGCTGGCTGCCAGGCCCCTCTGTCACCATGCGCGTGGCAGCCCCCCGGCCTCTCCCTTCTCCTCCGGGTTCCGCTAACCTTCTGCTTCCTGCTTCCAGTGGCTTCCTCTCTCCATCTGTCTGAATTTCATTCTGTGAGAGACTCCAGCTATAGGGTTAAGACCCATCCTGATTAAGGTGGGTATTTTGATTTGCTCAATGCTGCTGGAAATGCAATATACCAGAAATAAAATGGCTCTTAAAAAGGGAATTTATTATGTTACAAGTCTAAGTTCTAATGCCATAAAAATGTCCAAACTAAGGCGTCCAGAGAAAGACACCCTGACTCAGCTCTGGGTTCTGGCTCATCAGCATCCCCTGGGAAGGCACATGGCGGCGTCTGCTGGGCTCTGCATCTCCGAACGTCCGTGTCCAGGCATCTGCTCTCTCTGTCGGCTCTCCAAGCACCTCCGCATGTCTGTGTGTCTGTCGGCTCTGGCTGTGTGGGCTCTGGAGCTTTTCCTAAAGTGGTTCCCTCTCAGAGGGCTCCAGGAAGCAACCCCACCTTGAATGGGTGGAGACACATCTCCACGGGAACCATCTACTCAAAAGCTCCCACCCAGCAATCCTGAATGAGGATTGAAGAACATGGTTTTCTGGGTCCACGTGAGATTCAGACTGGCAAGGTGAGCCACACCTTAACTGAAGGAGCCTCAGCAAAAGCCCGGCCCTCGGTGGGTCCACCGCAGGACGGGGTAACTTGAAGAGCACGTTTTTCTGGGCACGTACAGCTCCGAAGTCCCGGGCTAAGGCTCCCTCCGCACGTGGTGCCCCGGGCACAGCGTGAAGAGACGTGACTCCTGCTCGTCTCCGCGTCCCCGTGAGGACGAGGACAGCTGTCCAGGCTGAGTCCCCGGACAGAGAGACAGTGCGTGTATGACGGCCACAGCGTGCGGGGAGGAGGGCGCGTGGCGGAAGAGGGTCCGGCCGCGAGACCGCTTGGGCGACGTCAGAGGGGACCGAAGACTCTCCAGGACAGAGAGGACTGGCCTGGCTCTGCAGCTGGCCAGGTCGTGCCAGCTGGGGGCTTCGGACCCGGGCCCGGCTTGTTCCGAGAATTCTCCGCAGGTCAGTGAACACTTAGGTCAGCTCAAGCCTCAGATGTTTTCCATAAAAATGTCCAATTTTCTTTGACCCGTTTCTCTTTGGTACGAATGCCAAACAGCTCTGTGCACTTGGCCCTAAAGTAGCTTCACTGGGAAAAGGTCACGCTATCACGTAGAAATATCAGCCTCTGGCTCTTCTCGCCCTCCGGTCCTTGGCTATTAGGTTTCTCTCCTGCTGTCCCACCCTCTCCCTCTCTCTTTCCCTCTCTCTCTCTCTCTCATACACACACACACACACACACACACACACACACATACACACACGGGGAACTGGGTGGGTTGGGGTGCCTCTCTCAGAGTGCGGGACCTGGCCCTCCTTTGGCCGAGGGTTGGGCCTGGGGTGTGGGCTGGTGGGACTGGCCAGGAGAAGCCGGTGTGGAGTCTAGCTGGAGAGGCTCTGTTGGGTGCTGGGCTGGGTGCCGGGGTGACCTGGAGTCAGGTCAGGGCTTGGGTGCGAGCTCGCGGGATGGGACGGGATGGCACGCAGCAGGCACGGGGGCTGGGACGCGCTGGAGGGGGAGGCCTGGAGTCGGACCCAGGCGGCAGGATGGGCAGGGGCTGAGCGGGGCCGGATAGGGGGGAGCTGGCTCCTCTGGGGGGCTCAATGAGGCCTGGATGCTCCCCCACATTGTGGGTGGGATGAAAGTAATGTCAGCTGTACTTGGTGGGAGACCAAGGACACCTGGCCCCTTGGCACACCTTTGATAGCCCTTCTTTCCCCCTTCTCTCTCCCTCTCCCCTCCTCCCCCCACTGCCCCCTTTCTCCCCCCTTCCAACGTAAGGTCCTGGGTCTCTGCTTTCCACAGGCTAAGGCCTCCTTCTCCCGCCTTGGGGAGGTGTCCCTGCTCCTGTTGGTGGAATGACAGGGAGCGGAAGGGGAGGCTGGCACCTCTCAGGGGGAGGGGCAGCGTGGACCCCCAGACTTTCAGGCCTTCAGCAGAGCCCTGCTGCCCACCACCTAGACCCCCAGGATGGCCCCATCACGGCCACACCCCGAGATAGGAGACACGCTCCCCGCTTCCAGCCTTGGCACCTGGGCTTGGGCACATCTGGGCAGCAGGTTCTAGGTTGCTGGCCTCATCTGTGCTCGCCAACCCCCCAAGCCCTGACTGGGGCAGCCCCAAGGAGAACCTGCTGGAAGCCGCCCCCCAGGCTCCCAGCCTTGGGGCAGAGCCAAAGTGGACCCCCGGCCGCTGCCAGGTCCTCCAGCCCCTACAGCGCGGGCTTCTGGGGAAGGTTTCTGCTGATCCCGGGGCCGGAAAGGGAAGCCACCTTTGGCTTTAATTTGTGGCACTCTGGGTGCTGGTGATGGGGGACCTCCCGAGTGTGACCGCTTGCTGTGCCCCGTCCTCCCGTTTCAGTCCCCTGCTCGTCTCTCTCCGGCATCTTACCTCGGGGGAAAAGCCCTTGTAGGGCTCGACCTGCTGACACATGGTGCAAACAGTCCCCTGGCCGAAGCTGCCCTTCCGTTCCCCGTTTACACTGAAACCTGCTCTTCCACAGCCCTTGAACGGTGGTCGAGGCCATGCACCTTTAAGGCCCTGTGCACAGATCAGGGTGCCGGGCACCGTGCTTTGCGGTGTCATTTAATCTGCCCGCAGCCCCGAGAAGCAAGTGGGGATATGGAGGCCCAGGGCGCAACGAGAGGAAAGCAGGCGATGCCACAGCTCCCTCCTTGTGCGTTGCTTTCCTGAGCAGTGTTGCTTCAGAACGCCCACCCAGAGGCTGGGTCCTAATGTCTGGTCACCCCCAGGAGCCCAAGACCGGCTGTCCTGGGGACACACAGGGCCTTCTGGGCACTGAGGCTCCCAAGCTCCGGTCTGTGGCCACTTAGCACATCAGCTGGGGGAGGTGCGCGTGCACGCAGCAGGACTTCTCCGCATCGGGTAGAGCGCGTGGCATGTACTTGGTGCTCAAACATCCATGAGGGGAGGGAAATGAATGAGCCCGGCCGGCTGGGACACTGGGACCTCATTCCCGGAGCTTCCCAGGGCTGCCCGCCTTTTGCTGCCGACGCCTGAGGCTGCTCCCTGCCAGTGTCATGGCTGCAGAAACACCTTGCATTCCCGGCTGTGGGTTCGTGGGTTGGTGGAGGTGGGGCCCTTGCTGAGCCTGGCAGACAGGTGGTCACCGGTCACTCTGTCCCACGGCGTGCAGAGACCCTCTCCGCCCATGTCCGGAGACTCGGAAAAGCTCGGTGATGCTCTCACTCCCTTGCCCCTGCACCCCTGGAATGCTCCGTGACGTTTGAGCCCGGGACTCTGCGTTTGCCTGGACCCGGCGCCCGCAACCCCTGCAGCCCACCTGCCTGCTGTGCCGGAGGAAAGTGTCCCGTGACCACTGTTCCATCTCTCCCCTGAAGTCTCACGGAGCGATGGCCCCAGCTGGGGACAGGACACTGCCCAGTGGCCAAAGTGAGAGATGCTGGTAGTTCTCCACATGGAGCTTCGCTGGGACCCTGCGCAGGACGGCCCGGCGCTGCCCTGGCCACAGTTTCCTCACTTTTTCGGTGTACTGGATGCCGGACTGCAGTCAGGCCTTGGGTGGACAGCTCCCAGGCTGTGCCCGCACACCCCGCCCTGAACCGCACGCTCACTTTATTTGACTCACAGTGTTTGCAAGAAATTCTGAACCTATGCCTAAAACTCAGGGGATTTCACATTAAACCTGCTTTGGTTTCTTTAGAGAAGTCAGAGGGCCTGACACGCTGGCCCCGGGCTCTGCAGGCTTCTGGGTGGGGTGTGCAGCCCCCCACCCCCTGCTGCTTTCAGCTCAGCCCCCCTCCCCTCTGCAGCCCTGTCTGCCCTGGGTGGCTTTGGGTGTGAGTCTGGGCACACTGCCCCAGGTGGGCAGTTCTGCATGCACAAACATATGTACACTCTGTCAGTCTCTACTTCTCACACACACTCACACTTACACACTCATCCACAGAGCTTCTGCATTTCCACTTACCTAGTTGGTGGGTTGAATTGTCCCCCACAAAAGACATTTCCTCAGCTTTACTCCTCATTCCTGTGGTGGGAACCCATCTGTGAATAGGACCCTCAGAAGGTGAGTGGCCAGCTAAGGGGTCACTCTCTTGGAGGGCCTACCTAGGAGTGGCCAAACTGACAGAGGGGCCTGATGCCATGTGGCTGGGGGCCTTACTAAGAGAGGAAATGCAGGGGGCAGAAGAGCACATGCAGAATCAAACAGGACATCACCAAGAGATGGGGGCAGTCTCGTGTGCCAGCAACGGAACCGGGAACAAGGACCAGGAGGCACCAGCCACGTGCCTTCCCATGCGACAGACATTGGCCTTTCTTGAGTCAAAGGATCTTTCTCTGGATGCCTTAGTTTGGACATTTTTATGGCCTTAGAACTGTAAACTTGTAACACAATAAATTCTCTTTATAAAAGTCATTCTACTTCTGGTATATTGTATTCCAGCAGCATTTAACAAACTAATACAGGTATGATAAAATATTTTGTCCTTTTGTGTCTGGCTTACTTCACTTAGCATAATGTTTTCTCTGTCCATCCACATTGCAGCATGTATAATCACTTCATTCCTTTTAATGGTTGAATAATATTCCATTGTGTGGGTATACCAGATTCTGCTGATCCACTCACCTGCTAAGGCCGCTGGGTGGCTTCTGTCTTTGGGCTGTTGTGAAGAGTGTCTGTGAACATTGGTGTGCAAGCCAGTGCCAGTCCTAACACGTGCTTCTGGAAGGACCTGTTCTGGATATTCCACATAAATGGAATCATCCAACATGGGGCCTTTTGTGTCTGGCTTTACCCCTGGCTTTGGTTTGCTAAAGCTGACGATATGCAATAGACCAGAGTTGGGCTGGTTTTTAATCATGGAAATCTGTTAGTTTGTAAGGTTGCAGTTCTGAGACTGTGAAAATGTCCAGATGAAGGCATCACCAGGTGACCTTTCTCCCCGAAGACCAGCTACGCATGATCTGGGGCCTCTGTCACATGTTGTTCCAGTTTGTAAGCGGCTGGAATGTGATATGCCAGAAACCAAATGGCTTTTAAAATGGGGAATTTATGAAGTTGCATGTTTACAGCTCTAAGGCCATGAAAATGTCCAAATTAAAGCAAGCTATAAAAATGTCCAATCTAAGGCATCCAGGGAAAGACACCTTGGTTCAAGAATACTGATGACATTCAGGGTTTCTCTGTCAACTGGAAAGGCACATGGCGGCGTCTGCTACCTTTCTCTTCAATGGCATCCTCGGGGTTCTGTCTGTTCCGTTGGCTCTGTCTGTCCTAGTGGCTCTGAAGCTTTTCCCAAAATGGTTCCCTCTTGAAGGGCTCCAGTAAGTGACCCCACCTAGAATGACTGGAGACACATCTCCATGGAAACCACCTAATCAAAAGTTACTACGCACGATTGGGTGGGTCACGTGTCCATGGAAACAATAAAAATTGTTTCCCATCAATACTGAGTGAAGATTAAAGAACTTGGCTTTTCTGAGGTCCACGACAGATTCAAACTGGCACACATGGCAAGGTTCATGGTGATGCATGCCAGTCCTTCTCTCCTGGGCTTCACTGCGTCCAGCTTCTCTAGGCCACTTCTCCGAGTGGCCTCTCTCTGAGCCTCTTTAAGGTTTCTCTCTGTTAGCTTCTGCCTCCATTCCTGATAGCTTCTCTCTGGGTCTCTTTTCTGAGTCCTCTCTCTGTATTTTATCCTCTTGGGAGGGCTTCAGTGAGAGAATCACGACCCGGTGGCAGCTCAACTGAAATAACCTCGTCCAAAGGGCCACCCACAATAGGTCTACACCACAGGAATGTGTTGAAAGAGCACGATCTTTTCTGGGGTGTCTGCAGTGTCAAACCACCACACCCCAGGTCTTTTTAAAGTATCCTGTCTTTCTCCTGGGCTGGCCCCATGTCACACAGGCTGCACTGGCTTGTTCTCTTCCACCCTGCCCAGGCAGGCTTGCTCTCGTCCCTCCTGGCCTGTGGGGCCCTGGGTGAGCCCCTCCGTCCACACCCTGTGCCGTGGTTTGCAAAGCAGCTGGCCTCACTGCACCATCCGTGCTCCTGGGCTGCACAAACCTCCTGGCTCCTTTTTCTGGCCCATCCATGACCGTGATCGCACATGTATGGCTCCAGATCACTTCTGGAAACGGGGCTGAAGGGCCTCCATTCATTTCATCAGAAAACACAGTTCTAGGCCTGTCCCATGCACACTTTAAGCTGGTCCTCTGAAGGACTCCACGGAGGGTGGGCAGCCCCAGGGCCCCTCTGTGTGAAGGGTCAACTGCCTGTTTGGGTTTGCCAAGCTGCCGGAATGCAATACACCAGAGGCAGACTGGCTTTCTTTTTGGCTTTTAAAAAAGGGAATTTAATAAGTTGTAAGTTAATAGTTTTTAGGCCGTGGAAATGTCCCAGTTAAAGCAAGTCTATAGAAATGTCCAATCTAAGGCATCCAGGGAAAGATGCTTTGATTCAAGAAGGCCGATGAAGTTCAGGGTTTCTCTCTCAGCTGGACTGACACATGGTGAACACAGCATCATCTGCTAGCTTTCTTTCCAGTTCCCCAGGAGGTGTTTTCTTTCTCCATCTCCAAAAGTCACTGGCTGGTGAACTCTCTGCTTTGTGGTGCTGCAGCATTCTCTGCGCTCTCAGAATGTCCTGTTTTCTCCAAAATGTTTTTTCTTTTATAGGATTCCAGTAAAGTAATCAAGACCCACCTAGAATGGGTGGAGACTCATCTCCACCTGATCCAGTTTAAAACCCACTCTTGAGTGAGTAATATCTCCATGGAGATAATCTAATGAAAGTTTCCAACATGCAGTACTGAGTAGGGATTAGAAGAAACAGCTGCCATTACAAAGTGGGATTAGGATTAAAACATGGCTTTTCTAGGTTACATACATCCTTTCAAACCAGCACATTCCACCCTCTGGACCCTAAAAAGACATGTTTCCCCATATGCAACATACATTCATTTCATCACAATATCAGAAAACGTAAACCATTCCAGTAAAATTACAAATATAATACAAGGTTAAAACCAGTACAAAATCAGTTACATGCATGGTCTGTTCTAAGGCAAAATTCTCCTCTGGCTCTGGACCTGTACAACTCAGAACAAGTTATTTGCTGCCAACATGAAAAGGAGGAACAGTCGTAGGATACATATACCCATTTCTACAGAGAGGAATTGGAAGGAGCACAGGGGTCACTGGACCCAAGCAGTCTCAAAAACGTACAGGGCAAACTCCATTAGATTTCAAAGTCTGAGAGTCATTTATCTTCAGGGCTCTAGAAAGCGGCAGTCGCACCCTTTCCAGGGCCTGCGCAGGGGTCTGCCTCTCTCAGAAAGCAACTTTGGGGGACACTGGGGAGACCACCTTTTTCTAGGCTCCACCCTCTCCAAGGATGGGGTTGCACTTGGGTTCTCTGGGGCACACGCTCAACCCCTCCATCTGGTGGCAGCCAGGCTCTCCCCAATCCTCAAGGAATGTGCTTCACCCTCTCCAAGGCCTGAGGCATCACGACTCTTCCACTGCATCGAGGTGGAAGGCCCATCCTCTGCCTTTGGGGCAAATTCACTCTGTCCAAGTACTTGGGTGGGTCTGCTCTCCTGGCCTGAAGCATCTTGACTTCAGAACTGGCTTTTATAAAGGGAATTTATTTAGTTACAAGTTTACAGTTCCTTGTTGGAAAGGCAGCTGGCTTTGATCTGGGTTTCTTTGTCACATGGGAAGGCACACGGCAACATCTGCTGGCCTTTCCTGGCTTCTGGGTTCAAACGGCTTTCCCCAGGGTGCTTCTTCTCTGCATTGTCCAATGTCTAGGTCTGTGTTGGCTGTGAGCATTGCACTCAGCTGTGTTGAGCTGTGCTCAGCTGCACCTCTCTCTTCTGACTTCTCCTTTAAAGCCTCCAGCTGATTAGATTAACCCTCGCTCATGGAGGCACTCTCCTTAGCTGACTGCAGATGTCATCAGCCTTGGATGAATTTCCCATGTCGATGCTTATGTCTGCAGCAACAGAACAACTGGGCACCATCACCAGGCCAGGTTGACACCTGCACCTAACTATCATAATACCCAATTATATGAGTATGAAACAATATTAATAGTAAATAATACTTACTCTGGAACTGCTAATACCACTACTAAAAATCTGCTCAGTAGTAATCAGTAACAGAAGGGAGCCCCCACTGGTGGCAGTTCATAGTGGGAACCAGTGCCTTACCTGCCCCTCTGAGCACCAGGCACAGAGCCAGGGCAGGGGACGCGTCTGCTGGGTTCTGTTTCTCTCATAATGGAGGCTGCGGCTCACATGCTCCAAAGAACCAGCGGTGCATGCATTCGAGAAGCCAGTGGGGTGTGGCGCAGTGGGAAGCACTGGGGACTGTGGCAAAGCGGCCACAGAAGGGGACTGTGCAGAGGCTGGACTGGTGCTGGTGTCAGACCTGAACCAGTGTGGACTGCGTGTGTGTTGTGTCTGGTGGTGCACGCCTGTAATAATACAGGGGCAACAGCTGGGGGCAAGGACAGCCTGCTCAGCTCTGAAAGATACGTTAGAGAAAAGGGACACGATTGTTCCACATCTGTGAAGGTTCGAAAATGCAGTTAATTACAATTAAAGAGTATTCCATACAACTTCTTTAAAAAGGGGAATATATAAATTAAATCTGTGCATTTTAATTTTTTTTGTTGGAGTGAAATATGTATGACACTCAAAAATTCCCATTTTAACCACTTTCAAGCATACCGTATTAGTTAGGGTTCTCTATAGAAACAGAACCAACAGGAAATTATTCATAAATATAAAATTTATAAAAGTGTCTGACATAACCATGGGAATGTAAAGTCCAATATCCGCAGGGAAGGCTGTGAAGCTGACAATTCTGATGGAGGGTCTGGATGAACTCCACAGGAGAGGCTCACCAGGCAAAGCAGGAAGAGAGCCTGTCTCTTCTGAATCCTCCTTAAAAAGCTTCCAGTGATTAGATTAAGCATCACTTATTGCAGAAGACACTGCCCTTGGCTCATTAGGAATGGAATCAGCTGTGGATGCAGCTGACGTGATCATGATTTAATTCTATGAAATGTCCTCATAGTAACAGACCAGCCAGCAGTTGCCCAACCAGACAAACAGGTGCCACCACTTGGCCAAGCTGACACATGAACCTGACCATGACACGTACCATTCAGTGAATTACATTCACAGGGTTGTGCTGCCATCACCAACATCCATTAACCAAACTTTTTCATCACCTCAAACAGAAATGCAGCACCAATTAACCAAAAACTCCTCATTCCCTTCACCATCAACACTATCACCAGCCAGGATATAATTCTTTTTTTTTTTTTTATAAGAAAAGCTAGGAAGGAGGAAAAAGAAATGAAAATTATGAGATAAATTGAAACAATATAATAGAGTAAAATGAAAGAAATAAGTCCAAATTCATCAATAATTAGAGTAAATGTAAGTGGATTAATAATCAGAGTAAATGTAAATAGATTAAGTTCAATGACAGAGATTATCTCAGTAGATCAAACAAAACAAAACAATGCAATCCAGCTATAGGTTATCACCAGAGATACAACTACAGTATGAAGGTGAGAAAAAGTTCAGAGTAAAAAGTATGGTAAAAAGAAACATGAGGCAGCCAAAGGGACGTCAGTGCTGATGTGTAAATCAGAGACCCAATACACATTAAGGCAAGATCCATTGGTAGAGAAGCATGGCTCCCCATCTAATGAGAAAAGGTTTCCTTCTTCAAGATGAAATGGCAGTACTGAAGGTATAGTTACCTAATAAAACAAACTCAACTTATTTAATGCAAACTTTTTTAGAAATAGAAAATTAGACAAATCTATCATTGCTTTAGAAGATTACAACCATTTTTTCTGATTAGTGTTGGGTCAAGTAGACAAAAAAACCCCAGCAAAGTTAGGGAACATCTGAGTAAAGCAAATGACAAGCTTGATTTAATGGATAGAGATAAAGTTTGCATCTGGCAACATGGTAGTTAGGTTCAGGTGTCAACTTGGCCAGGTGAAGGTGCCTAGTTCTGTTGCTGTGGACATGAGCCAATGGTACGTGAACCTCATCTGTTGCTGATCACATCTGCAGTCGGCTAGGAGGCATGCCTGCTGCAATGAATGATGTCTGATTGAATTGGCTGGTGCTTAAATGAGTGAGCTCAATGTAGCACAGCCCAAGCAGCTCAGCATA